>PVKZ01004020.1:0-101288 GCA_004027375.1 Macroglossus sobrinus
TCCTCCGCTTTTCCTCTAGAGAGTCCCCTGCCCCAAGAGAATGTCACCACCTGAACAGCCTTCCGTGAAGCTGAGAGGAGAGAGGATGGGGTGAGGCAGCAACGGCAGCTGTGCCACTAGAGGCAGCTGTTAGTAGTCAGAGAGCCCTTGGTGTCTCTAATGTGACCAGGTGGGCGGAACTGCAAGTAGCCACCTTCCCGCTAGTGAGGTGATAGGACATCTGGCTTGCCACCAAGAACTTTTTGACCACATGTATTTTAGCTAATCGATGTCCAGACATCAGGGTGTGAGGCCATCCTTCCATCAGAGTTAAACTTTTGACAAGGGAACACATTCAGAGTGATGTGTCAGTCATAGAACTAACTATAGAGCTTGCAACTTACTAGCTACAGCTGCCCAGTGCCTTGTGAAGTACCAACCTGACTTTTGGCTTTTATTGTCCCTTTCAGTTTTACTGTTATGTAATGTATTTAAATAAAACTTGTTTTCAGGGTAAAAAACAAATCTATGGCCAAGTACTGCTTATGAGCAGTAATTGCTTTTTACCTTTGTAAATGCAGAGATGGGGAAGGCACTTCAGGTGATTGTGGTTGGGATTTGGAGTAGCCGTGCTGTGGGATGGGGCGGCAGCAGCATTCAGGGTAGTGAGTTGAGTTAGGGAGACAGATTCAAGTGTGAATTTATAATGGCCTAATCGATGGAATGGCAGTGGGAAGACGTAGAATAAACTGATTCCCAGGACACTGCTCAAGGAAGGCTTCTAAAGCAGCAGTGAGATGTGTCCAGACCGCCCAGTGTCCCGGAAGCAACATACCTAATTAGGGTTTGGGAGGGGGTGGGGGTATTAGAGTTCATCAAAACTACAAGATGCCACTTCATGGCCCAGTAGGAAGGCTATAAGAATAATTTCTTTCAAGGAAAATAAGAAGGATTTGCAAGTATGTGAAGAAATCTGAAACCTAGTACATAGCTAGTGGGGGTATAAAATGGTACAGCCACTGTGGAAAACTTTGGCAGTTCCTCGCTAAATTAAATATAGAATGGCCATATTGCCCAGCAATTCTACTTCTAACTATATACACAAAGAATTGAAAACACATATTCAAACAAATACTTGTACAGGAATGTTCACAGCAGCACTATTCACAATAGCGAAAAGTTAGAAACAATCCTATGGATAAATGAAGGTGGTATGTCCATGCAATGGACTATTATTTGGCCATGAAAAAGAACCAAGTATTGTTACAGGCTGCAACATGGATGAGCCTTGAAAATACTGTGTGAAGTGAAAGTAGCCAGATACAAATGGTCTCAAATTATATGATTGCACTTTTTGAAATACTCAGAGTTGGTAAATCCATAGACCGAATGCAGAGTAGTGGTTGCCAGGGGCCAGGATAAAGGAAGTGACAGCTTATTAATGGATATGGAGTTTTCCGAAAATGATTTGGAACTTGATGTAGGTGGTAGTTGCACAGCATTGTGAATGCACTAAATTCTTTAATGTATACTTTAAAATTGCATACTTTAAAATTGAAGTATGTATACTTTAAAATTGCTGAATTTATGCTGTATGAATTTAGATCAATAAGTAAGACCAAGTGAATATGGAGAAACAAATTTTCCATGACTTTAGTAAAGTTTACTCTCTGTGTTCCTAGGATCATATCTAATTCTCTAATTGTAACTTTATATTCTTAAAGAGGGCCGGTGTGGTAGTCAGAATAAATGCCCCCACTGGGCCCCCACCGGGTCCCCACCATGTCCCTGTTCTAATCCTTGGAATCCGTGAACGACAAAGGAGAATTAAGGTTGCAGATGGAATTAAATGTGCTAATCAACTGACCTTAAAATAGGGAGATTATCCAGATTGTCTGGTCCCACTGTAATTAAGAGAGTCCTTAAAAGAGGAAGAGGGAGGCCGAGAGGTGAGGGATGCAGGGAAGGACTTGATGTGCTGTTGCTGGCTTTGAAGTTGGGGGAAAGCGGACACCAGCCCAGGAATGCAGGTGGCCTTTAGAAGCTGGGAAAAGCACCAAAACAGACTCTCGCCTAAAGCAAGGGAACGTAGCCCTCTTGACACCTTGCTGTTAGCCCAGTGAGGCCTGTGTTGGACACCTTGGCCTACAGAACTGTAAGATCACATATCTGTATTGTTTTAAGTCACTAATTTTGTGACAGCAGTGATAGAAAACAAATACTGCCAGCATAAACGTGGATACTTCAGGTCCCACAAAACCTGTATCTTCTCCCTGACAGGGCATATTGGTCTGGAGAGTATGTGCTTTGGAGTTGGAAGGCCAGGTCCTTCCTCCAACTAACTGGCTGTGTTCCTATAGACAGTTCACCAAATTCCTCAGGACCTCAGTTTCCTCACCAGGTGCATTGGAGATAATGCCTACAAGTCTGAGTTGTTGTGAGAATCAAAAGAGAAAGTGATTGGTAAAGCCTGAAAAGTGCTCTGAGAGTGTTTAAGTCTCGTGTTATTCTCAGTTGTCAGTAAAGGGTGCTGAAGAAGGAAAGGTCAGCTGGGAAACTAGAACCACGGAAGGTGGAAGTAAAGTTTTGCTCAGAAATCTTTACGGCAAACCAAAGGGAATGCAGTGCCCTCTAGTGGCGTTTTACTTTATTTTACAAATCTCCGTTCCTTCACGTTTCTTTTTTAAAGAATATCCTTCGTTATTTGCAAACTCAGGAAGATTTCAAGCAAGTTTTAACTTCAGAAATTAGGGATGAGGATGAGAAACACCATTAAAGACAAGGGGGGGTGGATTATATCAATGCAGAATTGGACATTCATTACTTGTGCTGAATCCATTCCTCAAGAATTTTACCTGGAAAAGTAAGGTTCTGTTGTATTTTCCCTGACAAATTCCATTACCTCCCTTCCCCTCATTTAATTATTCTTTCAACATCTTTCTTAAGTAAGAAATAGGAAGGTGTTCCTAACCCTGCTTTACCATGTGACATACGAGGTGGAGCATTTTTTTCATGTTCTTTTTTTGCCACTTGTAGATCTGTGGTGAGGCGTACATTCAGGTCTTTGGCCCTGAGTTGAGTTCTCAGGTGGTTTTTGTGTATTTGGGACAACATCCCTTTGTCAGATGTGTCTTTTGCAAATATTTTCTCCCAGTGTGTGGCTTGTCTCCTAATCCTTTCAATAATTGTCTTTTGCAGAGCACAAGTTTTTAATTTTAATGAAGTTCAGCTTATCAATGATTTATTTTATGGACCATACCACATTTTTTTAAACCCGTTGTTCTGTTGATGTACTTTTCGATGATTTCCAGTTTGGGACTTTGATAGTTAACACAGCTACCATGATTTGTGTCCCAGTCTCTGTGTGGACGCATGCTTTTAGTTCTCTTTAGTAGAGACCAAAAAGAGGAATCATTAAGGGATATTTAAGTTCATCAGAAACCACTGACTTCTCGAAAGCAGTGGTGCTTTTTTATCAGCAGTGTCCGAGAGTTGCGGTTATTCCCTAGTCTTGCTGACATTAAATGTTGTTAGACTTCATTTACTTTGGCCATTCTTATGAGTAGGAAATGGTCTCTAATTGTAATTTTAATTTACATTTACATGATCACTGATGATATTTAGTTTATTTTCATGTACTTATGTAATATGCATGTATATTCATATGTGAGGCGTCCCTTTAAACCATTACAAAAATAAGGTTTTTTATCTTTTAATTGTTGATTTGTAGGAGTTCTTTGTGTATTTTTTAGATGCGTGTGTTAAGAATAGTTTTCCCAGTCTGTCTTATCTATAGTTTTCGTGTCTTAAAATTATTATGACAAATGTCTAACATGCAGCAAAGTTGAAAGTTTTACCTTGAACTCTTGCATGCTCGACACCTAGATTCTACCATTAACATTATCCTATACTTGCTTTGTCACCCGTCTTTCTATCCACCCACTAATGCATCTCATTTTGTTAATGAGTTTCGAAGGAAATTGTGAATATTAATGCACTTCCCTCTAAATCCCCCAGCATACATATCATTAATGAGAATTTATTATTTATTAGTAGTATTTTTTCTTTTCAGGAAAATTTGCACGAATATATTTTATAGGTTAGAATTTGTAACATTTAACTTATTAATGTTAAAGTCAGTGATTTATCAGCAAACTTTTGATTAGTAGAGATAGGAAATTTTGAAATTGAAATGGTGCATAATTATTTCCACTTTTATTTTGTTTGCAAGGTATTGAAATGATTGCTGATCGATCAAAATATGTAGTCACAAATGGTGGCAGGTTTGTAAATAGTTCCCATTGTAGTTAAGGTGACCTTTCAATTAAATTAATTCCAAAGCTTGAAGGAAACATAATAGAGATTTTTCTTTTTACATTGGAATCAAAGTATATCTAATAAGAGTTCAGGTTCCTTTTCATCTATGTGATAGTTAGACATAACTTACTCCAACAAGCAATCAATTCTGAGTCTGTAAGTGTTCCCTGATCGATACAGGTGATCGATGCAATGGTAGACAATTTGCCCTAACTCTGTGAACCTTGCTGTGCTTTTTACCGAGTGTTTTATCAAGCGTGCCATTGTTACCTACTCAACCTGTACAATTTTACAATCTGGATTTTTAAAAAGAGATTAACATCTTCCTAGTTAAGCATCCATGAAAAAGAAGTCCATACTTAGTGTATCGCAATGGCAGGAGAAGCTCTATTTAGAGACCTGTGTTTCTGCCGAGGGAGGCGTTTGAAACCGAACTCGGATGGCCTGGGAGGTGAGGCTCCTACCCCGTTCTAGAACTCCGCATTCGGGAAGCAGAGGGGCCCTCCCCGCACCCGGGGGACTCCTGCTCAGCTGCTTGGTGTCTCCTGTGCCGGCAGGAAGCCAGCTCGCCCAGCTCTGCACCACCGCCCGAGGACGGACTGTCAGAGACCCGGGCAGCCAGCGCCCTCCCCGCCAGGCAGACTTGTGCTTGGCTGCAGGGCACTAGGCTGGTTGGAACCCTTTGAAGAATCCCACTGGAAAAAGTCCCAAAACCCACACAGGGCAAGGCTCGTAAATAACCACACTCTGCTAAGACAGAGGTTGCTCCTTGCAGAGGCTCAGAGCCTTCGGTCCAGGGGCGACTGGCCCTGCATTCACTTCTACAAGGGGAAAAGGGAAGTTTCTGGAATACTCGGAAACTGCCCCCTGTGACCTAGTTTCGTTGGAACGGGCCCAGTCTGTTCTGAGAAGTTGAGCCGCAGCTATGGTGTGGCGAGAAGAATATGAGTTCTGAGTAAGGGGATGTGTAGCTTGGAAGATATTGGTTAAGTGACCTTGAACAAGTCACTTAACCTTTCTTCATGAGCAAATGGATTGCTGTGGTAAGGGCTTCGTAAAATAATCTATACAGAAGCACTTAACGTGGATTCCCAGTATCTGTCACTTAATCTGAAGGCAATCGTCTGAGTAAAACAAATATTTCTTAACTCACCAACAGATGCTCTTGAGTGAGAAAGAGGAAGTTTTTAAGTGGATGATCATCAAATAAATTGGAGCGTTCATGTCATTGTAGCTATTATTACTTTACCTTTTAGATTGAAAGGGACCTGAAATACCACCTAAGATAATGCTGAGGTAAATACATGTACCTTTTGCTTTCTGACACGTAACGGTACATTCTGTGTCCTTCTGGGGAGGCCAGACCCAAAGCTGCCTCAAACGTATATAATAATAGCTTTTATTCTCGCCTGAGTAGCATTCACTCCTCCTTTTATGTTTATAGCAGCCAATTTTCCTCTGTCGTGCTCAGTTCATCAGTCCTGGGGGAGAAGAGTCCACTCCAGCTTCACAAATGGACCTGTGA
Organism: Macroglossus sobrinus; assembly: GCA_004027375.1. Classification (NCBI taxonomy): domain Eukaryota; kingdom Metazoa; phylum Chordata; class Mammalia; order Chiroptera; family Pteropodidae; genus Macroglossus; species Macroglossus sobrinus. Next base: position 5,822 of record PVKZ01004020.1, read on the forward strand.
ACCAGGTCTGGCCAATCAGAGCATTCCGTCTGTGGCAGGCCCCATTGATCGACTCCCTCGGTTCCCACTCCCACCCCCGTCTTCCCAGCCTAACTCAGCTAGCGAGTCTGGAAGAGCAGAATGCTTGGCTGCCCAGACTCCCTTCAAGGGGTAGCCTTGTGACCCAGTGATAGCCAGTGAATCGTGAGTAGGAGTCTGCTCGGTGCTTTTGGGAAAAGTTCTGCTTCCCTCAGAGAGGGATATTTGCTGCCCATAACATCCTTTTTCCTGCCTAGAACCTGGTTGTGGTTTTTTTTTTTAGAACAGCAGTAGTCATCTTGCAGTAAAGAAGAAAAGGCCAGAGAACTATCAGAGATGTCAGTTCGTTGAATCATCAGCAGGAGCTGCACATTCCACAATGTTTGGATATAAGGAATGTGAACTAGATTTTGTCTTATCAGGTCTCCTGTTATTGGCTGGCGAAGGCATCCCTCACTGATAAAACGTCTCCTCAGCCACATCAATTGGTTCGAGGATGGACACGTGACTCCAGTTAGACCTGTCGGAGCCAAGAGCCTCAATTTTAGGACTTTCATTGGACTGTTAGATTAAGTGGTTCTCTATTTCTATATTTGAAAGGAAAACAATATATAAGCCCAGAACTGTCAGCAGCAACTTGTCCCTGCATGGGGTCAGCCAACGTGAGAATGAGGCCAGTACAAAGGAAATTCACAGAGATGAGATATGGAGCGAGAGTAAATGTATGATGACATCTTTGAGTTCTTGATCCAGATTTGTGTGAAGTGAGGGTGCCTCTGGGCTTTTTGAATATACGAGCCAAAAAAAAAAATTCCTCTTTGGCTCAAGCTTATTTGAGACGAGTCTTCTGTCACGTATCGTAGCCTGCCCAGTACTTGGTACCGTATCACTCATGCTGCTTCTAGTCCATATTTTCCCCTGCCTGCATTGCCTCCAGTGGCATGTAAGTACCTAAGAGCAGGGCCTAATGGTTACCCCTTGCTAGTGAGTCCCTTCTCCCCCAGCTTCTCCACTGAGACTTTTGTGGATCCATCCCTCCTTGCCATCTGCCGTACAAGGACAGGCCTCTGTTCTGGGAGAGAAGAGATGAAGGCTCCCACACGTCTCATAGGCCAGACTCCGCAGCCCAGGCGAGCACAGGGCACATGATTTCTCTCTGGTTGACATTCACAAAGAGGCTGCTGAGAGAGATAAGGGCAGGGGAGAGTGCAAGGAGCTGCTGGAAGGAAGGGTAATTTGGTTTATTACTATCCGATTGTTTCCACGATTTTCCCTTATCAAAACCAGGCAGAAAATGTAACAAGAAAATAGTTACTTATATTTCACAAATGGTTTTTCTTTTCTTTGCATGGCCTTCTGGACTTCGTTATGTCTTCCACCAAGCGTGTAAGCCTTTGATAATCAGAATAAAATGATAGTTGAATCAATTTGATAGCAACAAGCCAAGCTTTCAAGGCCGAGGGAGAACAGTAGTCTGGTCTAGGACACAGAGTGCCAGTCCCGACTTCAGTACCCACAGCTGAGTGATCTCCGATTCTTCATTTGCTCATCTATAAATTGATGAGCACCTACCTAAGTACCTACCTACCTACCCACCCACCTACCTCATGCGGATATTGTAAGAATTAAATGAGATAGTTATCAATATTTCTAGTACTAAACAAATATTTGGTTTTTGTACTTCCTGTTAGGGTGTGAGAGTAGGGAGTTCAGATATAAGTAACTGGGGGTGGGAGGTGCAGGAAGGATAGCAGGAGAGAGCCTGGCCAGCCACCCTCCAGTCGTACCTGAGCATCACTGTGCCTGCCGCATCCCCACTTCCTTTGGTGTGTCTTCCTGCTCATGTTGTTTTATTATTTCTCCTTTGTTGTTGTCACTTCTATCGGGCATGCCCATCTTTGAGGCTGTTTTACAGATTCAAAGGGAAACACACCCCCTTCCCCTGCCGGCCTTGCTGACTCTGCAGCTCTGTGTCTCTCTCCTGCTCTCCCCTCTCCCTCTCTAGAGACTAATTAACATTCTGAGACATGTTCCTTAGGGCTGGCATCAAGATTTAAGAATGTGAATGGCAAGTCAGATCTCTGGTCTGATGTTTCTCCTTTGAAGTCTTTTCACAAGTCACCAGGGACTGAGGGGGCACAGCAGGGAACTGAGCCTCTTCTGTCCCTGTCCAGCAGGGGACAGCGCCCACAGCACCCACTGACCAGGGAGGTACAACCAATAGGAGGAGAAGGGGAGGGAGGAGGGAGGGGGAAGAGAATACTTTCTTGAGGTGGCTTCCAGGATCTCACACCCATGCGTCTTTTACTTCACTGGCTACTCCACCCAATCTCTTCTGCTGGTTCCTTCTTATTTCCCTGATCTCTAATGGTACCCTGCTCCCTGTATTGTGTCTCCTCTTTACATCATCCAGTGATTGATGAGCTCATCCACACTTACGGTTTTACATACTACCAGTGGTGGAAACTGAGGTACCACCCAGGTGCTAAGGGCACTGCCAGCGGACAGCCTTCAGCTGTCAGTCCTTGCAGCGATCGCCTCAGCTGCAGAGGGCCACCATGCCATGTCTTTCTGGTGACTGTCAATATCAGTAACTGGTTGAGGCAACAGTGTGAAGGCCTTGCTACTTCAGCCTCCCATAGGACGACTCTGACAGGCCATCTCAGCTCCGTAGCTCCCCGTGGAATCAGCTGAGGCTGTGAGGGCTGATTCCTGGCCCAGCTCCATCTGCCCATCTGCTTCCTCCATAATTCTTCCAGAGACGTGGATCTCAAGGGCATTCTCTATTAATCATCACCAACACTGAAGTCTGTCTCAGAGTCTGCTTCCCGAAGAACCCACACTGTGATGCCGTTTACATGCTGATGACTCCCAAATTGTTCAGTCTTCTCTGAACTCCAGACGGGGTGTTGAACTGCCGCCTTGGAAATTTAACAGACATCTCATATTTGACATTTCTAAAAGCTGAGCTCTTGATCTTCCCGTGTCTGAAAGCCTTTCCTTCTTCTTTTCTCAGTAAGTGACAACTTAATTCTTTCAGTTGTTCCAGTCAGAAATCGGGAGCAATATTTGATTTCTTCCTTTATTTCATGCCCTACATCCTGCAGTCGGTAAAGCCTATCGGTTCCACCATCAGAATATGTCCTCACCGTTTCCATTGCTAACAGCCTAGCCTGCACCACTGTTGTCTCTCCCCTGGATTATTTTAATATCGTCCTAATTGGTCTCCCTGCTTCTTCTCTTCCTCTGCTTCATTCTGTCCCCAGAGTGATGGTGCTAAGTGTAAATCATACCTCTGCTCGGTATCCTCCAAAGTGAGATGAGTAAACCTGGTACATCTCTCGCCAGGCTTACCAGAAAAAAAAGAGCGAAGACATAAATTACCAATGTCAGTAATGAGAGAGGACATCCCTACAGAAATCCTACAGGTATGAAAAGGATAATAAGAATATTATGAATAATTTTACACCAGTGCATTTGATAACTTAAATAAAATAGACAAATCTCTTGAAGGACAAAGTATCAAAACTCACTCAAAAAAAAAAAGATAATCTCAGTAGGCGTGTAAATTTGATTTATAGTTAAAATCCTTCCCACAAAGAAAACCCAGGCCCAGATGGCTTCATTGTGACTTCTATTGAACATTTAAGGAAGAAATAGTATGTTATACACAAACTCTTCCAGAAACTTGAATACTAAGATATACTTCACAACTCATTCTATGAATCCAGATACCAAAACTCAACAAAGGCATATTAACAAAAATTTAGCAAATCAAATCCAATAATATGTAAAAAAGATCATACATCATGACCAAGTGGGGTTTATAACAAAATACCAGATTGGTTTGACATTCGAAAATCAATCAATATAATTTATTGTATTCACAGATTAAAGATTAAAACCATATTACATTAGAAACAGAAAATACATTTGACAACGTCCAAAGTTGCTTAACTTTTCAGAGACTGCTTCTTCTTTTGTAAAATGAATTGTTTGGAAAATTAAAGGAGATATTGTATGTCAATGACCTGCTGGCTAGCACAGAATAGGGGCCCGATACATGATATTAATATCGTGTTATTAATATGTTATTTACATAGGAGTTATATATCTTAGACTCCTATACTAGTGGAAGGCATAAAAAGAAAAGACATGTTTAGAAAAACATATGAAATAATACTTGAATCATTAAGGAATCTCAAAGAGTGAAAATCCACACCACATAAATACTTCATTTACAGTTATGATTAAAATAGGCCCTCAGTAGATGAACAACAAATAAGAGATAACTCGCAAACAATTAAAAGAGTAGATTATTATGCAAGTGCAAGGGAAAATTTTTTCAAGTGTGGTAGCATTTAACTAAAAAGAATACATTTCCGGCCTTTTCTTGGACAGGGTGTCTTCTAAGATGATTTAAAAAGAAATTAATTTTTTTTTAATTATAAAAACTTAGAGAAAATATTTCATGAAAATACCCAATTCTGATAAAGTTGAGGTGAAAAGGTACACTCATGTAGGGCTGCAGCATCTCAAGTTGATAGAAAATATGCTTGAAAAGCCAGAATTTCATGAAACAAATGCAGACAGAATAGGTTTTATATTATCCTCAGAATATATGTTGAGTAGTTTCTTTATTTTCTCAACTGTCCGTTAACATGTGCATGACAACCAGCTACGGAAAGGTCAAGGTTGAGCCTCAGAAGCGTTCAGTTCTGTGGACCCAGGGAGTTACCCCACTGCTCCAGCCTTTCCAGCGGCTTTGACTGTCCTGTGTCAGATGCCTTTCTGCTTGGAATCTCTAGGACACCTGAGAGGTTTCGGTTCCTTGTCTGGAACCCTTACGGCCGAATGGGTTTGACAGCATAGCCCAGAGGAGCAGCAGTGTGAGAGACTCGCAGGATGAAATCAGCACTCCAGCAAGAGAGACTAGAACTGATTACTGTGAGCTGCTCCCTGGGCGACCTAAATCCCCCCTAATACAACTGAGCGTACCACTAAGCCTATTTACTCCCTTTCAATCCCTTGTTGAACAGCTACACGTGTTGAGCTCCGATTCGGATGTCAGAAATTAATGTCTCTGCTAGAGGAAGCTGCATCCCAGGCCAGTGTGCTCGCGCCTGGGACGCGATTCTGGCCCTCCCTCCCCACGAATGGTGGTGGAAAGGCCCTCACGAGGCGTCCCTGGAAGTTCTGTCAAAAGTGAAAGGGAGGTCAGGTAATGCCACTTGCCCATAATTGACATGTTCCTTGAAACTAATATCCTTCTGGCTGACCGTGTGGCAAAATATATTAATACCCGTGATGGGCGATCAGCCATTAATAAATTATGCTGGTGGTTCTTTCGACTCTGATCACTTGTCATGAAATATTCAGAGCTAAAAATGCGTTTCAGTTTAAATGGTCATCAGGGCGTTAGTCCAGGTCCGGGGTAGGCTCTGGTTTCATCGTATTTATGCACAGGTTAGATGGAGAGCACAAACTGGGAGTGCCAGGAGAAGCCCCAGATGGTCTGCCCTGTAGCGAAGGTGGGGCTCTCTGCAGCACAGGACTATGGGATGGGGGGTGTGGCCAGAGCCCTCATTTCAGGTCTAGGACTCCTGCGTCCTTGTCCCTACGTGAAGTGGCTCTGCTGAGGGACTCATGAGGTCACGGGAGGCCAGGTCAGGGCATTTCAGCATCTATTCCCCAGTCCTTGATTATAAGTAGAAAAAAAGCTTCCACGCTTTTGAGGTCACGTGAGAGGACATGCGAGGGTGGAGGAACTGGATGAGTAGAGCTGGGAATGGGGCCCAGACCACCCAGCGTTCAGTCTCGTGCCAGAAACTCTGGGTAGCTGGAGGTTTGAGGAGACTCAGCTGAGATATCCTGTCAGTGTAGAGATGGTTGATGTGCCTATAACTCATGTCTAAGGAGCTGAGGCCCTGATGGGCAGAGGGCGAGGTGGGAAGCTAAGTGAAGTGAGAGAATCTGGGCCTTTCTGCTTAGAATGTGGAGAGAGGCTTGTTTCTTGCAAAAACACCCATTTAGAGTCAGAAAATCCTGCATTCAAATCGTGACCATGTCACAAACCCTCTTGCTAAGTTTCTCAGCTTTTCAGAGACTTTCTCCTTTTGTAAAATGAATGATTTGGAAAATTAAGGGAGCTATTGTCTGTCACCGACCTGCTGTCCATCACAGAATAGGAGCTCAACACGTGATAGCTGTCGTTAATACCCTGCCCAGACCCCAACTGGTACGTGAGGTTTGGGAGAGCAGATCAAGGGAGCAGCATCAGACTCAGCGTGACGACAGCAGCTGTCCAGCCGCCGAGCCTGGAACCTTGCAGCTTCCTCCTCTCCTCTCCTGTTCACGTTAAGGACCTGGTTAGAGCCAAAGAGGAATTGGGACTTGGTAGAGGAAGCATGGTCGGGACTGGGGAGCTGCAAATGAGGCACCCCGGGGCACACACCTCAAGGGGGCGCTCACTCTCAGGGGCCAGCTCTGCATGTGTGTGATTGGGAGTCATTCCAATTTTGTGCCTCTTCAACCTCCTTAAATGTCGTGCCTCCTGGCCTCTAGGTAACCCTGGCCCTGGTAGGGAGTCCTCTAAACAACTGCATTGCCTAGGCTCCCCCGTCACTCACGTCCCTACATCCTCTTCTCCCGTTTCCTGGATCATCTCTGAAGTTTCCCTCACAGGCCACCCCAGGTACAAGACCATGAGCATCTAGTCTTAGGAACGGCAGTGTCAGTTAATTCCATTAAGGCCTCCCTGAATTCTCCCCCAGCCTGGACCAAAGATGGAGACAGTGATTTCCAAGAGGGACATCTCTGCCTCATTTCCACTCCCTGAGTCCAAGCCCAGAGGAACACCTAAATGGTTTCTCATCCTGATTCTTAGGAAATGCCAGCTTCCCCTGCCTCCTGCCCCTCCGCCCATCCTTCCATCAGCTTAGGCCCCTCAAGGGCCTTCATCATCAGCTCCAGGTTGCTCCATTCTGATCTCAGAACTAGTAGATGGATCCACTCCCTCCAACATGGCAGCTCACTCTGTCTTCTTTCCTTCATCTCTGCTTCATCCCTGGCTCTAAGATAGCTCCCAGGGTCCAGCTCCCGGGGTGAGGGAGAAAGCCTTACCACTCAGCGATATAGGCAGTCGGCAAACAACCAAGTGTGAGATTTCAAGAAATCTTCTCACTTTCCTTTGAATAATTCTTATGGTATTTCTCAGATGTATATCTCTTGGTAGAATGCAGATACCCCTGAGAAGGCAAACACTTCAATCTGTCATCAAGCATGCTTACGTGAACAAAGGGGATGAGAATAGATTTTGGTAGAGAGTTTGAGGCTTTAGGTACTGTTAGTTAAGCAGGCTTCCAAAGGACAAATTGAGGATCCCAAATGTGACAGTTAAAATTTTGCACAGGCCCTTAAAGTTCCCCACTCCTCACGCCCCTTTCTCCCTACATCCCTTATCTTTTTTTTCTCGCCTTTTCTCCTGGCGAGTCAGTGGTTCCTGGTTGTTGACAGGAAACCTCAGTCCCTGGTCCGTGGAGACCTCTCCAGAGGGCTGCTCGAATTGAATGTTCTCACGACACGGCAGCTGGCTTCCCCCACAGTGAGGGATCCCGGAGAGAGAGAGCAAGGTGGAAGCCACGATGCTCTTTATGTCCTAACCTCCAAAGTCACTCACCATCTCTTCTGCCCCATTCTATTCACGAGAAGTGAGCTGTGACATTTCGCCCACAACCGAAAGGGAGAAGAATGAGTCTCCTCCTGATGAAGGAAGGAGTGTCAGAAATCTGTGGGCATATTTTGCTCAAGCCATGGGATGAGTCACCCATCCAAGTCCAATTCATCATCAGGCCCTATTGCTCTGCATTCAAAATACACCCCACGCCCAACCGTATTTTCCCATTTGATTTATCAGGTAAAATTTAGACACGGAAAAATTAACCCTCTTTGGGTGTAGTACTGCAGGTTTTGACACACATAAGTAACCATGAAACCAACACCGCAGTTAAGATACAGAACAGTCCTAGTCATCCAAAAGTTGTGTCTCTCTTAGCCACCCCGCCTCTCACCCCCTCCCCAGCAACCACCGATCTGTTTTCTGTCCCTATAGTTTTGCCTTCGCAAAGATGTCATATAAAATAATCGTAATGTGTAAAGCCTTTTTAGTCTGGCTGCTTTTGCTTAGATAATGCATCTGGAATTCATCCATGTTATTGCAAACACCAGTAATTTGTTCCTGTTTATCGCTGAGTCATTGTCTGTTGCACAGATAGGCCACAATTTGTTTATCCATTCCCCAGTCGAAGGAGAAGGACATTGGGGTCGTTTCCAGTTTTGGCAATTGCAGAATAAGTCCTTATAAATATTCCTGTGAGAGATCCTGTGTAGACCTAGGTTTTCATTTCACTTCTTACCACTTCTCAGTGTTCCCAGTGCTTCCCCGCTGGTCCGAGCCTCCATCGTCTCTCCCAGTCGCCTCCTCACCGTTCTCCTTGCTACGCTCTTGCCTCCCTATGGTCCATTCTCCAAGGAGCAGCCAGAGTCAAACTGGAGAATTTGCCATCGGTTTCTGTCTGGCTTCAACTATTAGCTCTCGGCGGGGATGCTAGACTGGAGCCCAAGAGCTTCAGCCCGCCTTCCTCCCAAAGTGCTCTGAGGCCCGATCCTCGCGGCCTTCTCCAAACACGCCGTGGAACGCTGTGCTGCCCTGTGCTCCAGCCTTGGGCAGACCCAGGATGGGGGGCAGGGGCTGAAGTCTGTGGAAGCTGTGGGCCTTGGGGAAGTAAGAAAATAGTTTAAAATGGCAGATCGATGCAGGGCTCCAGAAGCAACTGTGAGGGTCCCTGGAAGCTTCCGAGAACCCTCTTCTCTTCCAGATTCTTCTTCCTTCCTTCCTTCCTCCTCCTCTTCTTCCTTTTTTAAAAATTAAAATGTATTTGTGTAAGTTTAAGGTGTTAGATTCCCCTTACTTCTTTCTGTCCCTTTCCTCTCGCTGTTCACTTCGCCTGGAATGCCCTCACTCTGAATTTGCGTGTTGGCATTTCACTGACTTTCAGGTCTCAGATGCAATGTCGCCTCAGAGAGGCCTCCCCGGTGCCCCCAGTTTCAGACTCTGCCTGCTCGCTCGAAAGAACAACGTTGCTCTAATGCTTGGCGTGGTATTCGAGCCTATTCGACTCTTTCTTGTTCATTTGTATATCTGCTGTCTGTCTTCCCAAAGGAACATGTCTCCACATGGGGACAGCGACTCACCTGTATTATTCATTGCAGTGACTCGAACTGTGCCTGGCACATAGTGGGTGCTTATGAATGAATAGAGACTCCACCCTCAAGGAGTGGATTATTCAGTGTGGAAACCGGGTGACCAGTGAATACCTGAAATGCAAGGCAGGAAGGCGCTGACGCCATAGGGAGGTCAGGATGAGGGGCTGTGGAAATTTAGAGGAGAGAAAAATCTCTCTTCTCACGAGAGAGTTGGGGGTTGCTGCCTAAAGGCGGGGTTCTTGGGGCTAGGTCTTGGGTATGGTTGAACGTGTGAAGTGTTAAAGAAAAAAAGTATCCAGTGACACTTGTTAGAGCATGGGAAGGCAAACCACTCAGGACCGTCCTGATAGGAATGGGGACGATAGGAGCAGGGAGGGGGTCAGTGGAAGGAAATCACTAAGAGGAGACGTCAGGGGTGAGGGGGCTTCCGGCCAAACTGGCTTGAAGGATTCTTGTGGAAGACAGGCCAGAGTGGTCAGAGTCACCTGGGAGATGGTGGAAGATGTGGGGGTAGGGGAGGGGTCCAATCAGATAACAGGGGTGATCAGGTACCAGGGGCAGGGAGGTTCTTGATAAAACCAGATTTGACAAAGATGTGCGAGATGGGCCTAAGAGAAGGTTCGGGAGCCTGACGAAAGTTCGGTGAAGCAAAGAATCTCGGTCAGGAGACAGGGCTGTGGTGGGGGTGTTGCAAACAGGAAACAGAATGAAGAAAGTACAAGGTGTGTATAGGAAGTGGAAACTAAGTTTATTCGTTACTTAATGCTGTGTAAAAAGCATCCCAAAACTTAAAACAACGGAAATTTATTATTTCTCACAGTTCCGTGGGTTGACCAGGCAGTCCTGCTGGTTTGTCTGGGCTCCCGTGTGGGTACTCGGCTGCCGGCTGGGCTTGGCTGGGCTGGAAGACCCAAGGTGGCCTCACCCACATGTCTGGAGCCTTAGGGCTCACCGTATGTTGGGATTCTCTGTTCTCTTCCACGTAGGCTCTGTTGGAAGGAAAACTCTTCCTATCCCAAGAGTTAGGTCCAGTACGTGAGGGCCTGAGCACTCACTGACAGTGTACGGGCTAACAGGAGAACAGACAAGGCTACAGGTGCTCCCAGTAATAAAGTTTCACACACATGCACACGCACGCACACGCACACACACACGCAACGCCAGGAGGGAGGTTTATTCGGGCTTCAGTGGGAAAGCGTGGAAGGTTCTCCTGGGCTTTTTGATGCCAGCGGAAACGGGCAGTCCTCCTCCTCCACGGCGTCTGAAGTCACAGGAGACTCTGGGAGGAGACGTGATGGTATTTTCAGGAGTCTCGGCTTCAGTCAGGTAGGGCAGGTTCACATAAGAGTCCCTTCTGTGTATTCCGTAGCTTAGGTGTTTTCACCTTACCTGCTGTGGGAGTCCCAATGGGCCCCCACACCGCTCGTCCTTCAGGAGGCCAGAAGCTGTTTTTATTTGGCAGTCTGCGGACTGTTTTCTGAAAGAGAGCAGAAGCTGCAAGGGTCCTGAAACCTGAGCTCTGGCATTCACGTAGGCTCCCTTCTGCTGCATGTCACGGGTCAAAACAGGCTGGACTCAGAGATGGGGAAACGGAGTCTGCCTCTGAAGGGAGGAAGGGCAAAGGGTTTGTGGCCACATTTAATCTACCACAGAGCCGAGCTGGAATGTCAGGTAGTAAAGGGGGATCACCCTTCATCTCACTGAGCTGGAGTCTTGATGGAACCTACGACCTGCCCCCTCTAAAAGGAGATCAGCCTCAAGGTTCACCGTGCGCTCCCAGCTTCTCCCCCTTCCCATTTCCTCTCCACCCTCTGTGCGCCGTAGCTCAGCTTCAGCCTTGCCATGTGATCTTGGGCATGTCGCTTTTCTTCCCTGGCCCTCCCAGCTCAGGTCCACATTCTTCTCCCCCGCCTCCTGCCCTAGACGCCTCCCCGGCTTTCCTTTGGGAAGGAGAAGCCGGCTCAGAGGGAGCCCAGTGCAGGATTAAGAAAGCTCTGCGAGGCCTCCTGGGGTTCCCAGCCACAAAAGGATAACAAACCTGTTGGGGTGAAAACCGCTGATGGAGTGGAGGGGCTTGGAGAGAGGGTGCTCACGGGAAGTGGGACGGAGGGGACCTGAAGAAGCTCCTGTATGGACAGGCACGGTGGCGACAGTGAATAATAATATATGTTTGAAAGTTGCTAAGAGAGTAAACCTTTGAAGTGAAACAGCAACAACTCAGAGTTATCCTTCACCTGCCTGCTTCAGAGGGGTCACGTGCTGCCACAGGCGGCACTGTGCTAATTGAGGCTGGTTGTCTTGCTGGGGTGATAGGTTCGAACCCATAATTACCCAGAAGGACTTCACAGAGCTCAGCCCAGGCAGGAGCCCCGGCATTTCGAGATAATGGCTTTTTTCTTCTTTTTATTCTGAGTGTGTTAGCTCCTTGCTTGAATTGGAAAGCACTTATTAACACAAGTGCCTTTAATAATTAGGCTGGTTTTGACTTATGTGCTGTTCATTACATACTTCACGGGTGTAGGGGAGGAAGAGACTTCTCTCTACCCGGCTGTTCTAATAATCAAATAGACGTGAGACTGATTAACAAGAGAAAATGGCCACATTTAATTACATACATATGTCTGGGCACCCCACATACATGAGAGAGTCAGAGACCCCGCATGCACGAGAGGTTCAGAGGCAGAAAAGGAACCGAGGGACAGGAGACATTCTGAGCTGGGGATGAGGTCATGCACCCTGGGGCTTCAGAAAGGATTGTGGGGAGAGCACATATTCAGTAATTAATAGTTTGCCCGCCATACAGATAGATGAAGAGGCATTTCTGCTAATAACCCTTATCACGGGCCACAATCCTAATTTAAATTCGTCTAGGCAGTTAAAGTGGGGAGCAGGAGTGTCCCTGGAGCCTGCGGGGTCTCTGTTGCCTTTGCTCAAATAATCTGCATACCGCAGAGGTGCATCTTGGGGTGACTTGTTCTGAACCTCTGCGGAGCCAAGATGCTAAGGGTCTTACTTGTGGACCAGCACACGAGAAGGAGCCAGAAGACTCGGTCCTTTTCAGAAGGAGTCTCTGGTGTCTGGAGAGGATGGAGGTGCTTTGTCTTCGTGCCCCCGAGTTGAGCTGAGGGAAGGGGAAGAGCAGGAGGCAGACCCCGGCGGTGGCAGCAGGAAGGGGACAGCTCCCAGTGTGACACCCCCAATCTGAGCCTCGATTCTATTATCTGCTGATTTAGCTTAGGACTAGAGCAGAAGGAATCAGAGATCAGTGCCCATATATTTACCTTTGTAAAGAAAAGTGTGAGACTTTGAAAGGACGTGGGAGTCCCGACCTGGTTTGTCATTGACTAGGCTATTTTACAGGTCTTGAGAGCAGGGGTCCCCAGTTCATGGACCGGTACCTGTCCGTGGCCCGTTAGCAACCGGGCCCCACAGCAGGAGGTGAGCGACTGTGAGCAGCGAAGCTTCGTCTGTATCTGCAGCCACAGCCCAGCACTGGCATCACCTCCTCAGCTCCGCCTCAGATCACCAGGCATTAGATTCTCTTAGGAGCACCGGTCCCTGGTGCCAGAAAGTCTGAGGACTTCTGGTTTAGAGGTAGAAGTTAACTTGTAAAAAACACTAATAGTAAAGCAATTTATTCCTTCTTGAGAAATGCAAATTGTGACTATTCCATGATTGGAATGTGATTGATTCCTGTGGATATTAACCGATTTTGCCAGTTCTAATATTTTTGCAACTATTTATACATTTATTTCAGCATTTCTCATCTGACTTGCAACTTGTGGTTCTTTGCATTTTCTTCAGAATTGGTTGTAATGTCTCAGGGCTTCCTTGTTAATTGATGAGGAAACTCTTTGCTACAGGTGCATTTCATATCAGTATAAGAGCTGTCATTGACTGGAATGGGGACATTTGTTGGATTGTATGTTTCTTGAAGCTTCAGTTATGATTTTTAAAGAATAAAAAGTTCTCCCTGAAAAATAAAAGTTATTGTATTCTCCTTGAATATTTTTTGTCATAAACAAAAAGTCAGCTCACTGTTTCTCTAGCAAAATGGGTTTATTTTGGAATGACAAGAAATTGCAGTCTGGAAGATGCAGCCATGGTGGCCATTTGCAAGTTCGCTAAAACCAAAAGAGGAAGTTCTTTTATAGAGGGGGGAACAGGAAGTAGGGAAGGACTGTTAGGAAGAGGGTCCCCTGTCGTCCCTCCCCGATCAACATAGGGCATGCGAGCTTCCCCTTTTGGCCTCTCTGTTTCACTTTAAATGAGGGTTCTGTGTATTCGTTTTTAATAATAATAACCCCTTACCACCCTACAGAGAAGGAGACGGAGGCCCAGAGAGGGGACGGTGCTTTCCTGAGATCACGTAGTTTAGCTGTGCCGAAGCCATGACCAGAACCCAGATTTCCTTTTGCTTCTCGATGGTTAGTGTTTTCTTATGTACGTCACAGGATTGTCGTGAGGACCAGAGGCAGAAGAGACAAGAGAAGGTGGTATGACCGGTGAGACACGCCTTGCAGAGGTGAGGCCTTCCTGTGTGGGCCGTGAGGTGGGGAGAGGAGGTCCCTGAGGGTCTGGGTTCCAGCCTCATGCACCGGACACGTGAGTACAGCCAGGTCACCCAGCCTCCCTGGTCTCATTATCTGCCCTGCTTACCTCCCAGGGCCCCGGGGAAGAGGCAGGGGAGAGGGGAGGCTTGTGAAAGCTGAGGAGATTTCAAATATATATGTTCACATGGTCTTTGATACTCTTGTCTTCAAGGGGTGGAGTGCGGGCTGCCTGGAGTGTGGGTCGGGTTTAGTAATTTACTTCCCTCCCTTGAGTGTGGGCTGGATTGAGTAACTTACTTCCAACAGACAGGTTAAAGGAGAAGTGTTGGGGTGTGTTGAGAGTATGTGTGTGTGTGTGAGAGAGAGAGGGAGAGTGATACAGACACAGACACAGTAGGTCATAAAACAGCACTGCAGCTTTCATCTTGGTTACACTCCTTAGTCTGTGGGAAAGCCAGCTGCCTTGTTTTGAGAATACTTAGCTACCCCCGGGAGAGGCCCTCATTGTGAAGGACCGAGGTCTTCAGTCCAATGACAGAAGTCCCTTTTTATCAATCATTTCTTTAAATGCAAATGGATTATACCCTCCAAAGACATAGTTTGGCAGAATGGATGAAAACACATGATCCAGCTGCATACTATCTCCAAGAGACTCACTTTAGAGGCAAAGACACAAATAGATTGGAAGTATGGAAAGAGATATTCCATACAAATAGTAATCAAAAGAGAGCAGAGGTGGCCATACTAATATCATACAAAATAGACTTTAAATCAAAAATGGTTATAAGAGGCAAAGAAGGATATCATGTATTTATAAAAGGTTCAGTAGAGCAAGAAGATAAAAGTTATAAACCTTTACATACCTAATCACAAACCGGAAAAATATGTGACACAAAGACTAACAGAAGTGAAAGGAGAAATAGGAAGAGACTTTAGTCCCCTACTTCTGGTAATGGATAGAACAACCAGACAGAAGATCATTAAGGAAATAGAGGACTTGAACAACACAATAGAACAACTAGATCTAACAGATATATACAGAACACTCTACCAAACAACAACAGCATACACGTTCTTCTCAAGCACACAGGGGACAATCTCAGGTTAGATCCTATGTGAGGCCACAAATTAAGTCTCCATAGATTAAAAAAGATAGATATATGCATCTTCCTCCTCAATCACAGTCGGATGAAGTTAGAAATTAATAACATAAGAAAAACTATAAAATTTATGAAATTGTGGAAATTATACACTTTTGAACAACCAATGGATCAAAGAAGAAATCACAAGAAAAATTAGAAAATACTTAGAGATGAATAAAAGTGAAGACACAGCATAACAAAACTTATGGAATGCAGCAAGTGTGGTGCTAAGGGAGAAATTTATAGCTATAAACACCTACATTTAAAAAGCAAGAATGATTATAGATCAGCAACATAACCTTACACCTTAAGAAACTAGGAAAAGGAAAAAACTAATCCCAAAGCTAGCCCAAGCAAGACAAAAAATCCACAGCAAGCATCATACCCAATGGTGAAAGACTGAGTATTTTTCCTTTAAGACCAGGAACAAGGCAAAGATGCCTGCTGTCACCACTTCTATTCGACATAGTACTGGATGTTCTAGCCTGGGTAATTCAACCAAAAATAAACAAACAAATGGCATCCAAATAGGAATGGAAGATGTAAAATTATATCTGCAGATGATAAGATATTACACGTAGAAAACCCTAAGGATTCCACACACACCAGAACTAATAAGTGAATTCAGCAAAACAGCAGATACAAAGTCAACATACAAAAATCAGTCGCATCTAGACAATCTAGACACTAACAGTGAACCATCTGAAAAGGAAATTACAAAAACAATTTTATTTACAATAGCATCAAAAAGGATGAAATACTTAAGAATTAACTTAACCAAAGAGGCGAAAGATTTGTACAATGAAAACTATAACACAATGCTGAAAGAAATTAAAGACATAAATAAATGGAAACACATTCCATGTTTATGGATTAGATGACTTAATATTGTTAAAAATGTCAGTACTACCCAAAGTAATCTATAGATGTTGGGCAGTCCCTATCAAAATCCCAATGATGTTTTGGCAAAAATACATCTCAAAATTCATGTGGAATCTCAAGGGTGCCTGAACAGCCAAAATCATCTTGGAAAAGAATGAAACTGGAGGATTCACACTTCCTGATTTTAAAACTAACTACAAAGCTACAATCAGAAATGGAATTGGCATGAAGACAGACACAGTGGCCAATGGACTAGAATAGAGAACCAAGAAATAAACCTTTATATAGTCAAATGACATTTAACAAGGCTGTCAAGACCGTTTATGGGGAAAAGGACAGTCTTTTCACTGAGCGGTGCTGGGAAAACTGGAACTCCACATACAAACGAAAGAAGTTACCTAACCTAACGCCACATGCAGAATTAACTCAAAATGAGTCAGTACCGAAATGTAAAATCGAAAACAGTAGAACTCAGGAGAAAGCATAGGATAAAAGCTTCACGACGTTGGATTTGGCAGTGACTTCTTGGATATGACACCAAAGGCACAGGTAACAAAAGAAAAAGTAGACAAATTGGAACTCATGAAAATTAAAAGATTCTCTGCATCAAAAGACAGTTAACAGGGTAACAAAGGCAACCCACAGAATAGGAGACAATATTTGTAAGTCATATAACTGAAAAGGGATTACTGTCCAGAATCTATAAAACTCAACAATGAAAATACAACCTGATTCACACTGGACAAAACACTTGAATAGACATGTCTCTAAAGAAGATATAAATGGCCAATAAGCATATGAGGTGCCCAATATCATTAATCATTAAGGAAATGCAAAGCGAAACCACAGTGAGACACCACCTCATATCCATTAGGATGGCCATTATAAAAAAAAACAACAACAATAACAGAAAACAGATGTTGGGGGAGGTATGGAAAAATTGTAGCCCTTGTACACTGTTGGTGGGAATGTTAAATTACACAGCCACTATGGAAAACAGTATGGTAGGTCCTCAAAAGGTTAAAAACTGAATTACTATATGATCTGGCAATTCTGCTCTGGGTATACACCCCAAAGAATTGAAAGCAGGATATCAAAGAGATATTTGTACATCCGTGTTCATAGCAGCATTATTCATAGTAGCTAAAACATGGAAACAGCCGAATATCCACTGACCAATGACTTGATAAGCACTATATGGCACATATATATAATGGAATATTATTCAGACTTAACAAGGAAGAAAATTCTAACATACGCGACATAGATAAACCTTAAGGATATGCTAAGTGAAATAAACCAGTCACAAGACAAAACCTTCATGATTCCACTTATATAGATACTTAGAGTATTCAAATTCAGAGAAACAGGAAGTAGAATGGTGGCTGCCAGGGTCTGGGAGAAGGTGGGAATGGAGAATGTTAAAAATAAGACAACAATCCAGCAATCTCTCTACTGGGTATTTACCCTAAAGACTTGAAAATTCAAATCCGAAAAGATATTTGCACACCGATGTTCATAGCAGCATTATTCACAGTGGCCAGGACATGGAAGCAACCAAAGTGTCCTATGATAGATGACTGGATAAAGAAGATGTGGCACATACATATGATGGAATATTACTCAGCCATAAGAAGAGATGAAATACTGCCATTTATGACAGTAAATGGACCTCGAGATAATCATGCTAAGTGGAATAAGCCAGACAGAAAACATTGAAAATCACATGATATCACTTATATGTGGGATATAAACCTAAAAGCAACAAATGAACAGGACAGAGACTCATGGACATGGTGGTTACCAGAGGGGAGGACGGGGGAGAGGAAGGTAGACAGGGTAGTAAGGGGGTCAAATATGTGGTGAGAGAAGAAAATCTAACTTAGATGAACACGCAACGTAAATATATGTATGTTTTACTGTTAACGTGTACGGCTGAAACTTATTGGAGTTCGTTAACCAATGTCACCATAAAAAATATAAAGAAATAAAAAATGAAATAAAAATAAGACAACAGGCCCCAAATAGAGTTGCTTATACTAAGCCCCATGTCACCCAACTGAGACTTGACTTCATTACAGTTCCAGCTTTCCTAGAAGAGGAATCTTAAGCTAGTCACTCAGGAATCACCTGATCAGCACTAGAGCATCTGCCTGATCTCCGCCATCCCCTGAAGGAAGAGAACTTTGCAATAACCAACCCTCTTTTTCCCCAGTATAACTTCCTTGTTTCTCTTTCCTTCTGCTTGTAAAAGTTTTTCATCTTGTGCAGTTCCTTGGAGTTCCTCTCTGTTTGCTAGATTGGATGTGGCCTGTTCAAACTGATTTTTGTTCGGATAAACTCTTTACAGATTTTAATATGCCTCAGTTTATCTTTCAAGAAGTTATTATCGAATGGAGATAGAGTTTAAGTTTTACGAGATGAAAAGAGGCATGGAGGTGGATGTTGGTGATGGCTGCATTTAATACCCCTGAACTGTACACTTAAAAATGGTTAGTATGGTACATTTTATATGTATTTTATCACATTTAAAAAAAATTTTTTTTAATGCCTACAGCACCTGGTTTTTCTAGGTACTAAACATCCAAGTACTAACCAGGCCCAGCCCTGCTTAGCTTCCGAGATCAGACAGGATCAGGCTCGTTCAGGGTGGCATGGTCATAGTAAAAATTAAGAAAAAAAAAAAAACGAATAAAGCAAGTGAAAACATGAAGTTTAGGACAGTAGTTACCTGTTGGAGCAGACACGAGGGCGTGGGTGAAGAGGAAGATATAACTTGTTAAGTGATGTTTCAGCTCTCTTGCCAGGGGACAGGTTCAGTGGTGTTAACGACATTATGTTTTATAACTAACATTTTGTTAAATGTGTCTTGTCATATGCACAGAAGATTATATTTTAAAAGATAAGTGAGAAAATATTCAGAGGTAAAAGTAGGAGGGAATCTAGGTTGGAGGCAGGCCAGTCCGAAGTAGTGAGCGTGGGCCGTGACACAACTGTGTCACTCGTAGGACAGCGGGGTCCAGGGCTCTGGGAGGATACTCATGGGTTTGGGAGGAGGGAAGCCTGGCGAGGCTGCAGGGCCAGCCTTGCCCACACGAGGGCGCCCCACAATCCGCACTGCCACATCCAGCCTGGGGGAACCTGGAATGGAGGGAAGATGGGGAGGAGGCCTTCTAGCCCAGCGGGTGTGGGGGACGAGTGTCCTGTCTGCACAGACTAGGCCCTCTCTCCAGGTATCTGTGTGATCCAGCCTTGAAGGTCAGGGTGAAATGCCTGTGGCAACAGGAGATACAGCCTACTTTCAGGCCCTGAGTAATTCATGCTATGCATGTCGGGGCTGCCTGCGTGGGGGCGGGGGAATGTTTGTTTATTGAGGTGTAAGTGGTGCGTGTGTGTGTGTGTGTGTGTGTGTACATGTGTATGTTGGGAGTAGCTGTACATAGGGGTGTGGGCCTGTAGGTTTCTCCAGGAATAGAGTCGAGGTTGGGAGGGGGTCATGGGAAGGGGCACTTCCTGCTTCCGGAGGCCTGGGGCTGGGACTGACAAGGAGGGGAACCTGAGGCCCACGCAGGTGGCTGGCTTTCCCCATCGGAGGAGTCCCCGGCCTGAAAGAGGAGGCATAAGCCTTTGCCTTGGGCCGGGCCCAGCAGGGCTGTGTCCTGAGTCTGCGGATCCCCACGCCTTCCAGTGGCTGGCAGTTACCTAGCAGAGGTCATTCACTGAGGCTGCCAAAGAGGCTGCCAGTTCCTGGAACCCTCGAAGTCCTGCTGCTCAGGGACCTGGTATCACCAGGATGTGCAGGATGTGCCCAGGGGTGACACAAGAAACACCACTGGTCTCACTTTAGGCCAGAACATTTTTTTTTTTCTCCTGAAAGCTGCCTGGGGAGGTGGCACGGAGCCCAGGATTGGGGATAGCAGAATATGCCACCTCAAAATATGCCTCTTGGGCATAAAGATTCTTTTGAGCTGATTATTTTGAGAAACAACAGATACCAGAGAAGCTCTGAAAACACAGTCGAAATTACTCTTTTGAAAGGGAAATTTACATTAGAAAGGAAACCTCCATTTGCAAAAGAGAAGATGATGCTAAGTCATAGAGAATCTTCTCAGTGGAGAAGGCCATGACTTACATCGAACAAACCTTGCCCTTGTTTACCCTGCTTTTCCTCCTGACCTTGCATTACTGGCCTCCCCTCTCTGCCCATCTTCCTTTTTCTTGTTTTTAGCTGAAGAGGGTATTTAAGCTGCTTTTTTAGGCCACGTGGGAGAGTTAACTCATTTTTCCCCGAGGACCTCCCATGTATACATAAGGTGTATGTATATGAATAAACTTCTGTTCCTTTTTCTCATGTTATCCTTTTATTCCAGGGGTCTCAGCCTAGACCTCAGAAGGGAACATTGTTTTCCTTCCCCTATAGGGGGGACAGTGACCAGGGAGGGGCCCGGAGTCTTCTCCCCGCTCCCCCGTGCTCGCTCACAGCTACTGCGCATGGATAAGCCCCGTAAGCTGTACCCTGGCCTGGCGTCTCAGCCGGGGCTTTAAGAGCATTAGGGCGGGTGGAACTTAAACCCAGGGTGGGAGCCTCCAGCCAGCAGGCTGGGGGAAGTGTCCCCAGGCAGGGGGAAGAGGAGTCCTGAAGCTTCTCAGAGCCAGACGCGGGAGGAGCATTAAGCAGCCAAACGTGGGACCAGGGCTGCAGAGCCTGGGTGACCCAGGGAGGCAAGGAGCAGAGCCTCACACAGCTCCGGTCGCTCCGTCTCTCCTTGTCCAGACTTCCCCCCAGCAGACCTTCCCCTGGGCAGCCTGGCCATGGCCCAGTACAGCCCTTCACTCCCCGGACCTCCATCCTTAGGCTCAGCCCAACCACTGTGGTACAGATCTCAGGGAGCATCCTTCCGAGATGTTGAGATGTGACTGCTCTAGGGAGGAGCAGCACTTGGCCAGGAGCAGGGGCTCCAGCGGGCAAGGCTGAATGAACCTGTAGTGGGGGGGTGGGGAGCAGAGTTTACCACCCCCAAAATCTCCCTTTTGGGATGTTGATTATTCTAAGCTGATTATTTTTACGAAAGAAAAGCCTCAGGAAAAACGTTGACCTTTCCCTCAATGCCTATAAGAATTTTGAAAGAGGACCTGCTCCAGGAAGGGAGCTATCATGCTAGATAACTGTGGTTTAATACGAGCCGAGCCCTGTGTGTGAGTCAGGGAGGAACCTGGCAGGGCCCATTGGATCAAAGTCCTGTTTGTGTCCCAGGGTTAAAGATGTCGCAGCAAACACTTATTTACCAACATTTGCTTTTCTGCCTCCACGGCATAAAGCCTTAACTACTCTCTCAGTCCTTAAGTGCCATGTGCTTCTGCAACAGTCCTTACATACATATGTAATAAACTGGCTATTTTCTCCGGTAAATCAGTCTCATGTTAACGTGGTTATTAGACCAGCTGGAAGAACTTAGAAGGGTAGAAGGAAAATTATTTTTCTTCCCTCACATAGTCACTGAGTAGAAGGCACTGGTATCAGGCCTGGGTTGTTTACAACTCCAGCTCAGCCACCTAGTAGCCATGTGACCTTAAATGAGCAAATTACCTAACCTGATTGAACCTCCGTTTCATTATGTGCAAAATGGGAACGGTAATTACCTTGCAGAATTATGAAGATTCAGAGTTTAGAAACTTCGAGTACTCGAGCAATAGTAAATCTGTTACCACCATTATTTTCCAATGCCCAGACCTCCCTAGAATGACTTCGGGCCTGTAGTCTCAGATGAGAGCAATCCTATAATTTGCCTGCACTATGGTGATAGTGATGGGTATGAATTAACAGGTTACTCAGGCAGTAATGGGTTAATGTCCCTGTTTATAAGCGCCTCGGGCTGGCTCTACTGGTTGGCCGGCACAAGTCCTGTGGGTGGATGTGCAGGTGGGTCTCTCTCTGGGATTTCACAGCAGAAGGAATACAGAGCTTTCAGAGCAGAAAGAGATTGGGGGGGGGCGGGGAAGGGAGGGCTGCCTGTTTTGGTAGAGGTTGGTGCCCAGGGCCTTTGTCTGAGGCCTGCTGAAGTCCTTTGTACCTTTTCTATCATGGGAGTGAGGGGTGAGGGGGAGGAAACAGGGCCTCAGTGTGGGCCATGTGTCCACAGCTTCCCCTTCCTCACTGCTCACCTGCAGCCTCCCATCCCTGCCCCAGAGTCTCCGGTCATCCAGTTCAAATTCACTTAGACCAGGCCGGGAGAAGCCGCCCTGGTTCCCGGTGGAACTGAATTGCATGCAGGCCATAATGTCCATGGGAGGGAGGGGGCTTTTTGTGAACTCAGTCCAGAGGCAGGGAGCCGGTCGGTGGGTGGGTACCACCCCAGATCAAGTGCCAGGAGTAGATGGGGTCCCACCCTTCCGGGTGTGCCACTGTTGAAACCTGGCAGCCACCCCAGGCTCCTCCCTGCTCCCACCCGCTCCTGTTCTGTCTGTCTCCTCACGAACTCCTCTGAATCTGCTCTGCCCGTTCCCTTGTCCTCCTCTGGACAGCCAAGATTCCAGCCCGGATGCAGCAATGTCACAGCGGCGACCCTCGCCAGCAGCCCGGCCCTCTTCCAGCCTGTTGCACAAACCCCCTCCGAGTGATATTTCTAAAACCAGAAAGATGATGACACTTCCTGCGTAAATACCTCCCGTGTCTTCCCAGTGCCCACAGGACAAAGCTCAGATTCTTCAAAGCCACATGTGAAGTCCCGCGAGGTGTCCGGGGCCCTGCTCTCCTCTCCAGCTTCGTTTCTGAACCACTGCTCAGTGCCCTGGTCAGACTGAACCGTCCACTCGTGGGAAATGCCAAGCACCCTCCACCTTCAGGGGTTTTGTACAAGGCTGTGCTCCCTCCAGGGGGAACTTAGCATTGTCACTCTCACACACACACACACACACACACACACACACTCTCTCTCTCTCTCTCTCTCTCTCTCTCTCTCTCTCTCTCTCTATCTCTCGTTTTCCTCTGCTTGGCTGGGTTCTAGTTCTCCCCAGTATTAGACACCATTGCTACTGAAAGCTGTCACTGACCTCCCTTCCCTCAAGACTGGCCTAGGGGTCCCCCTCTGCCCTCTGAGCTCCACAGGCTTGTAGGATGCACTTCTACACCGATCACTGTCCTGTGGGGACCCCCTGTATGCTCCCCTGGAGTTCCGTCCCTTCTCCAGGGGAGGCCCCGTCGCCCTGCCCTGTCTCCTAGGGCCTAGCCCGGGCCGCAGCCACGGTGATGTTCGCGGGGCGGGGGTGGGGGGGGCCTCCCCCGAGTGCGGGCCGTGTGCCCCGAGCGGTGTGGGGGTGGGGCTCTCCAGGCACAACCGGGCTCGTCCTCACGGGGCCCACCTGCCCCCATGGTCCGTGCCCGCCCGTGTCCTGTCCTATGGAGGCGGAAGCAGGAAGCTAAAGTGCATCTCTCAAACCGACTCCTGCGAGAGTGACTGTGCATGTCGTGACCCCAGCCTAGTGGGTTTGGAAGGTGGGAGGAGCCCGAGGCGGCTTCCCGCTGCAGACGGGGTCGGGCGGGGTCAGGCAGCCTCGCGTCTTCCCGCAGCGGTGTCCAGTGTACGTGCCCAGCCCTGGCCGCAGCAGTGGAGGCCCTGCTGTCCCCTGGGTCACTGCCATGTCAGCGTGTCCAGTGTTAGTAGCGCCAGGGACAACCTCCAGATGCCCACCTTCCCTTCGTGCCCAGGCTGAGGGAGCAGAGCTTTCAGCGGCTTGGCCTCCCCTCCCCCCCTCCCCATCCTCCGCGACACTCCAGCCATCCCATAAGCACCTGACCATCCAGATCAAGTCACTTTTGTTCAAAATTCCTCAAGTGGTTCCTGTTTCTTGCACTGCATTCTGGTGGATAGAACTATCACTGTCCTTATTTTTCAGATGAGGAAACTGAGGCACAGAGCCACACAGCCAGTGAGTGGGAGAGCCAGGCTCTGAAACCAGGTCTCTCTGAGCTCAGGGCCCAGATCGCTCTTGCCTCATGGAGTGTGTGTGGTGTGCGGGGGTGTGGGAGCAGGCTCGGTGGGCCTTCAGGCAGTGGGCTGGGCTGAACTCAGGGCAGGTCCTGAGAAGCACAGGCAGCTCAGGTTCCTGGTGACTTTCCTGAGGCTGCAACTGACTCGGATGGGATGCGTGGGGCAGGGAGGCTGCTGGGAAAGCCCAGCGCTCTGGGCACTGGGCCAGTACCCCGGATCAGCTGTTTTTGGAGAAACACTTCCATGATCAGTGTAGAATCGAGAGGTTTCGGCAGGGTCCCCAGGCCCGTGGGTCAGGAGGCCAACTCGGGTGGCAGCACTTTGGTGAACTTACAGTGGTGTGGTCGTGTCAGTGTCGTAGGGCGGAGTGGAGCCTGGGAGCCTGATGACATCTGAGTCTGACATGATACCAGGATTCAGGGTGCGGTGTGGCAGGCACTCAGGGTGGATGTCACTGCCAGCTACTGCGCACACTTGTTCCTGTTGGGCAGCTGCGTGTCAGGGAGGCCACAAGAGGGTCCAGTGAAGGGCTGGGCAAACCACATGAGTTGTTCGATGCCTCGGGTGTTTAAGGGACAGCAGTCTTGGGCTGACCGCGACTGAGGGCACTGAGCAAGGCAGCAGTGGTCTCGTCCCCTCTCTCAATCAGTTCATTCCTTCATCCACTTGTTCATTCTTTTATACATTCAACAAGTGAGAGCTGTCACGTTACAAGCACGTTCACATCTACTCCCTGCCTCACAGAGCTTGCATTCCAGGGAGACCCCATTTTCCTGAGTTTCCTTGTTGATTGATCCCCTTTAAAAATACCGCCTCTCAGCAGGTGAACACCGGCTTCCCTGCCATAACTGTAAGCGTCCCGGTTCCCCGAGGGAGACTCTGGCAACGCTGCAGGTTGCCCCTGCCTGGAATGACCACCTGTTCCCAATGCTGGAGGGGACTCAGACGTTAATTCTCCACTGCCCTTGTCTGCCATCAGAAGTCCTGCCCCCAGGATGGAAGGGGAGGGAGCCTGGCATCGGGAGCAGAACAGAGCCTTTTCACTCACTTCTGGGAGGCGGACCCTCATCCGGGGCTCACAGGCACCTCCTTCACCTTAGTCCCTCCAACAAACCTGGGCTTGGGCAGCATTGTCCTCCAGCCCTTGAAGTGCAGCTTCTGGATTTCCAGGGCCCTCACCGCACTCTGTCGTAAGTGCTGACGTGTCTTTTTGTTGCCCCAGTAGACTGAGAGCATCTTGAAGAGGCCAGACTCATTCGTTTCCCCTCCCAGCCCGGGGCCTGGCACACAGTCTGTGCCTAAGGCCCGCTCGTCTGTCCGTGGTCCTGTAGTCCCACACAGCTCTCCCTGCACGCTCTTCCCCGGGGAGGTGTAGCCTCTCCTCTCCCCCCAGTTCCAGCATCCCTTCCTGCAGAAAGCTTCTGAAAATCAAAAGGAAGCTCGCACTGTGCATGCTGTTCTCTCATCTCAAGCAGCTCGCAGTCTGGCAGGGGTTAGAAAAGCAAACAGCATAATCCACTGCGGCGCTGGGAAAACAGTGAGACTGTCAGGCGGGAAGGAGCGCCCAGAGTTCCCGGCGGGATGCTGTGGGTCAGGGCTTCCAGGTTGCCTGGTTCACTGGCGGTCTGCACGCTGGATTGTCTTTTGCTGGGCGATTTTACAACAGAAGCAGGTTAACTTGTGGAGGCCGATGAGCGTGCAGATGTTTCCTGTCTGATGGGTGATGCGCATTGTTTTCGTTCATGGCAATCCCAGTAAGTTTGGGCCAGGAGAGAATACATCTCTTTTGAAGCAGTTGTAAAACCTTACTGGTTCCCATCTCAATGCGTTATGTAAGCATTTTTATTTATATGAGTCATGATTTTACCATTTTGAGAGTTATCCTTTAATAGTGGTTAAGAGATATCTCTGGTACAGGTTGTGATAATACCGCCTTAGGTATTATACTTATTCTGTGTTGGGTACCATGCCAAGGATTTTATAATCACTGCCTTATTTAATTCTCATGACAACCCTACACACTATTCTGTTATGAGCCTCATTTTACAGATGTAGAAACTGAGGCCTAGAGGGCAGGTAAATTGTCTGAGGACTCGAGTCAGTAAGTGGCCTATCTGAAATTTGTACCTAGAGCCCTGGGATTTGATAGAAAGATTCGGACTCTAACTGCACCATAGATGTAAGTGCAATCAGAACAAACTGGGGAATCAGGTTAAGGCCTCATACAAGAGGACATGTGAGCCCAGCTTCGAAGGATGAATGCGAGTTAGTGCAGGAGAAAGGAGGGAGGGCCAGGTTTCCAGGCACAAGTTAGCGTGTGGAATGGCAGATCTTCAACAAGGCCCGGCACTCAGGGATCTAAGTTCAGTGGGGCTGGAGAGCAGGGTGTGGGCTGAGGACTAGCAGGAGATAAGAGGTGCCCAGGAGCTGAGCAAGGAGGGCACTGTGGGCCGAGCCAAGGAGTTTGGACTTTATCCTCAAACTATAGGATTTTAAGGAGGAGTGACACAATTAGATGAGTTTTATTATTTTTATCTTTATTGCTTTTATTAAAATTATAAAAACAGCTGAAAGATTTGGCCTTTTTAGAGAAATCGTTTTGGCAGCAGCACTGAGGCAGGACTGGAGGGGGTTGGCGGGAACAGAGGTAGGGAGGCTGGCAGGGAAAAGGAAGAGGAGGGGATGGAAAGAAGAAACAGTCAAAAGCTGTTTCACCTACACATTTGGGCACCTGATGAAGTACACGGTGCATGGGGACGGGCGAGGCACACACAGGTGGGAGAGCTCGGGAGCCATGCAAGTGCCTGGCCTAGGAAACCTGCTGCAGGCCTGCTCTTGCCCGTTTAGCATCCGAGAAGCATCGCGGTACTTGGAATTTAGGAGGAAAAGGGCTATTACCAAAAAGTCTCTAGAGTTCCCATTCTGAAAAGCATAGAGACCCTGCCACAAAAGCACCCAGGCCCCTTTCTCCTGGCCTTAAAGAAAAAAAGCAATGAGGAGAAAGGAAAAGAAACATAAGCCACAGTGACAGCCACCATTAGAAACCTCTTGATAACTATGCACATACAGATTGTCAGCACACCAGGAGATTTTTAAATCCCAGTCCAGTTCCTCCGTTGGCTTCTTAATGGCAGCTGGCCATTTCCTCTTGGGACCTGGCCAGATTAAGCTCAGGAAATGCAAACTTTTAATTCTGCAATCAGTAAAGCATATTAGCAAAGTAAATCCACAAGTGAAGAAATCACATTACGAATTCCAAAGCTAGGGAAAAGGACTGTTAAGACTGTGAATTGGTTGGGGGCAGGACTTCACTCCTTCTGATGCAGAACCCTAGCGATTGCTTTGATCATTCGCCCTTCAAGATTTTAGCCAGGATTTGGCCTTTTCCAGCCCTGGACGTTTCCGGCTTCCATCCACTGCACTTTGGCTCTAGCCACTGAGCTGTCTGCAGTCTTGCTTTGAGCTCTTCTGACAGCAGAGGAGATGGCCTGCGAGGATGAAGGCCCAGCTAAAGGGACAGCATTTTTTGTTATACCCACAGCCCTAGGATTTTGCATGAATCAGATAGACTATACTTGAAAGGACTTTGTAGACTCTGTCTGATGAACTATACAAATACTACCAGCTCTTTATTGTTCTGGTTGATGAACTGACACTTGCTTTACTGCACTGCAGAGTATCAAGCAGATTCGGATTTAACTTTTACAACTACTGTGTGCTCAATGTACTAGAACAAGATGCTGTGTACTTTCACACTCCCTACAATGATTTCATTATGTTTATTTTACTGAAGAGGCTCAGAGAGGCTAACTTTCACAAGATCATACTTTTTGTTCATTTTTAGGCCCTCCTGAGATTGGGTTAGAGCCTCCCTCTCACAGTACCTCCTATGCAGTCCTCCCCACCAGACTGAAGGCTGTGGGCGCCGGGAACTGGATTTTGTTCACTGTTGTATCTCCTCTATCCAGCAAATGGGCACATAGAAGATGCTCCAAAAAATACTGTTTAGATGAAGGAAAGAATGAATGCTGATCTTATATCCATGCCTCTATTCTGAATACTGCTGTTTTCCCTGTAACTTACTGTCCACTGTCTTCCCCTACCAGAATGTAAGATGCATGGCATTCAAAAACAAAATGCAACCAAGTTGATTTGAAGATCTAATTGGTTTTATTAAGTGATTCATGAATCTGGCAGCATCTCATCTAAGCAACTGGAATGGCGCTCAGATGAGTTGTACAAAATGGAAGGTTTTATAAGCAGAAAGAGGAAAGGACTGAGAAGTCAAGAGTGGATTTCAAGCAAGGGCACCTTCTCCCAAGGGAAGGCAGGGGTCTTGAACAGGCAGATCACCTCACAAGCATTGATCAGGAAATTCCTGACTGATTGGGTTAAAATTCCACTCTTGGGAGAGGCTGAAACTGCAATTAGGTAAGTTTTGGTTTGGTGACATGGCTTAACAAAAGTGACTCCAACTTGGCTGGCTCTTTTTCTAACAATGGGAAGACACTGTGTTTCTTTCATGGCTGTATACTCAGAGCCTAGGAATAATGTTTTAGGACACAGTAAAGGTCCAATAAATGCTTGTTGGTAAATTAACAGATGATAGCTGGGCAGACAAGCAAATTCTACTCCTGTTTTTATAACATCAGTGTTATTTTTTTCTGATGCCGATTTCAGTAAGATGTTTAAGACTGCGTGCGATGCTGTGACTTGGATAACTGCTGAACGCTCTGGCTTCCTGAGTTAAACATTCACTTGCAGCTGAATGATGAAATCGTAACTGGAGACCATTATGCCCTGTGCTCTTCCCTATCACATTGACCTCCCTTCATCAGATGAAGAAGCAGGAAAAAATAATCTACTTGCAATAATCAGCTTCATAGTCTACATCAAATGCATTGTTTTTCCCTCTGGAAACTAGTATGTGCCACGCTCAATGTTTTCTTTTATAGTATAAAAGTGATCATCACATTTAATAACATTTAGAATATGGGAAAAATACAGAAAAAAGTCACTCCTAATTTTACTATGCTCACAGAATGATTAGCATATTTGTGTAGGTCCTCTTCAACCCATGCGCGGGTATACGTGAATTATGCATATATGTGGACATATGTCATGGTAGTTTTGTGTTCTGCTTTTCCACCCCATGTATATCTCATAAGGACTTCATAACCATCCATGTCGATAGTTATGAATACACATTGTAGGATTCTCCAAATAAATTGATAATTTCAAAAACAGATATAATTTTCTTATATAAATTCCAAATCTGGAATTCTTAGGAAAAAGATGTGAACTCATGGTACTTGACAGATTATGTAATTGCTTTGCTAATGTTATGCCAATTTACCCAGCCACTAACTGATGATAATTTATAATTTAAATCATGTTATTGGTGTAGTAGGGAAAATAAAAACCCCATCAGTCTTTCGATTTGCATTTAAGAACATTGCAAGGGAAAAAGAACTTTAAGCGTGATAGGTTACTAGTTCTCTTTCTTTTCTTTTAAAATCACAAATATTGAGGGGGAATTGTATCTGCTAGTTGGGCATCTCTTCCCCATGGAGGCAGTGTACTGTTAGGGCAGGAAGAGCACGGGCTATGGGATTCAAAAACACCGTAACTCACAGAGTTGGACATATACGCACCAATCTAGTGAGTTGTTAGTTTCATACATTCATTTACCAAGGAAAGACCATTAATTACATTTGTCAGACAAAAAGGAAGTTGAGATCAAAAAGGAGAATGTGATCATTTAGCAAATATTCTTTGAGTCACTCCCCCACTCACTGTCCTCTGCAAGGAAGGAACCATCTTGGGAAATAAAAGAGCTCCACCCCCACCCCACCCCAAGTATTAATTTCCTTTGATTTTTTTTTTTTAAGTCAGATGCTGACACTTTTGAAGCCTTTGCTTTACACGAGATGTCACCTATCAACTAACCTTCATGACAACCCTAGAGAGGTTGGGACTAATTATTAACACCTTACAAAAGAAACCTGATGCCTAGGGAGGCTAAGTAACGTGTTTGATGTTACACAGCCTGTTTGAACCTAGGCGGTGGCTATCGGGCTATCTTGCTAGCTACCCCAGTCTCTTCTAGCAAGTGAGGGTAAAGTCAACAAAAAATAAATAAATCACTGCTGTTCTGCTGAAGAGAAAGATACTCGACCAGTCACTCTCATCTGAATGCTTTTGTCACTGTGGCCTAGAATGAATGGAGGAAGGGTGGTGACAGAATCTAAAACTTTAAAGCTAGAACACATTTCAGGAGTGATATGTTTGAAACCCCCTTAAGATGCTTCTGAACTCTGAAGCAACGTGGCTTAATTGCTCACGGCTGGGCAAGTCAGGCAAGCCTGGGCTGTCATTTCCTGTCACGTATTGAAAGAATTTTCATAGTGACACAGTCTATCATTAACCTCTTTCTTCATGTCTTCTAGGCAAGTGTCTGACCTGATTATTACAACAACCGTGTTGCAAAGGTGGAAATTTATGTTAACCTTTACCTTTCCAACCAAAAGTGAGGGTAGGGGGACACACCTGACTAAGTTTGTTATACTGTAAACCATTTGCTAGGGAAGGTAAAACCCAGACATTTAGATTTTTCAGACAAACCGATACCCAGTTTATCAATCTAGTATTCAGTACAATACAACATGGGCTCATACAAAAATATTAAATGGCTTTTAGCAATTACTTTTTCCTTTTTAAAAAATAGAATTAATATCGACATTTATGGTGCAAAAGTAAAATACTAAGTTCAGACAACTCAAGAATCCAAATTATTCATCAATGTGATTAAATCAGAGATAAAAATTCCTCTCTGAATTTCCCCAAATTTATTGTACTACCATCTTTTCCTGTAGAAATTATTAGCTTGGCTACTTAAGATAATTTAAGTCCTCCAAAAGACTTGAGCATAACGAGATAATACAGTCTTGTTTGGTACCATGATCATCTGTGATTGCCCAGCCCATGTTTCTTAAATACCTTTCCAGCTTTGACTTGTCTGTTTCAGCATGTGCTCTTGAACTGTCCCCAGCCTTTTTGGGCACTGCAGCTATCAAAGAGCTGCATACGTTCTGTGACTGAGGGTGTGGGGCAGAGAAAAGCAAAGATAAGCAGGTGCTCTGTACATACATCTGTTTTCCCAATGCAGCCGTTGAAACTGTGCACTCAAATAAAAGTGCTGACATGAAGTAAGGGATGACACACTGGATCAGAAAGCCTAGCTGCTTCCATTGTTGAAGACAGTATGGCAACTCGCAGAGAGGATGAGCTGACTGTTAACAAGGAATAGATAGCACGGGTGATCCTTGTTTCAAAGAAAGGGAAAGAGGTACACAGAGGCTATGGACTCGAGTCCAAGGAAAATGGCAGAGTCCAAACTGGAGCCAAGCCTGCCAACCTGCCAACAGTCACAGCAGGCTCCTCCATCTGCCATGACATCAGGCTCAGAAAGAGAGTTTTCATTGTGGCCTTAAAGTTAACTGCTCTGGATGCTTTCAGAGAACCTCTTTCAAAATTCCCCTCTTGCTTGCCTTAAAGTAGAGGAAAGGAGAAAAATCAAAATAAGCCATATACACAAAGCCCAAAGCACATAAGCTAAATTATTTGATTTAATATTAGCAAGGGTCAAGTTGAATCTTAATAATGAAAACAGAGACAGTCATATTTTCCTCAAAAACAAAAAACAAAAAGAACATTTGGAGGAAGAAACATTTCTTAAAAAAAAAAAAAAAAAAAAAAAAAAGTTTATTTGGAAAAGCCAGCCTCTTATACAAGGTTTTTATCTATACTTTCACTGTCAATTACAATATTTTAAAATGCATTGAATATAATATATAAGTCATTGAATGTCTATCATTGTTCTGCCACAATTTAAAAGATATTAGGTTAAAAAATATTTCGTTTTCATTCTGGTCTGTCTTTCCTCCTATCTTATACTAAACCCATTTTTCTACTTTCCAGGTGAGTGAAAGGGTCATGAAATTTATAGATTTTTAGAGTGAGAATGTGTCCAATAATTCTAAGCGAAACATAATTATCTTTAAGATCTTCTCAGAAAAAAGAAAAGGAGTTATTTATTGAACTAAAAATATTGAGCAACTTCCCTCCCAGTCTTCTAGGTTTGCTGGGGGCCAGATCTCAGATCTCTCTGGCTCTAATTAGCAAATCAAAAAAACAAAAACAAAAACAAAAACTAAACACACAAAGACTATCTCACACACAGCTCTAAGCTAGACACAGATCTAAATGAAACCACTATGAATCAAAGGAGAAAAACTCCAGGAAAACAACAAAAAAAGATTCAGAGTCTCACAGTTTAACTGAGGTTTTAGAAAAACTTAAGCTGAATTCAGCTGCTGTTTGAAATATCTGTCTACACTTAATTGGATGTATTGTCTTTACCTAAGGAGGCACAAATAAGCAGTTTTGTATATTTTAATACTAACTTTTACAGTGAAAAAAAATAAGTGATCTCAAAAGGGTCAATGACCACCCAAAATATGTCTTTGAAAAGGGGTACAAAAAAAAAGGTCATTTAATGAAATTAACTCACAAGAACTTGGCTTCTAATAAGCATCTTAAGATATTAGAGGGGTGTTGTTGAGTACCGTGTGTCTGGAACAGCCAAGATGTTACCAATATTTTATGCCTTAAGTTTCCTAAATATATAGCAAGCAGGCACATATGCCAGGCAACTACTGATAACCAGAAAAATATTTTAGGATTTTATAAAATCCCCAACTTTCAACCTTCTACTCATAAATCTTTCAGTGAGAATGTCTGACAATACAAATTAACAGTGAAGCAAGATTAATTTTAAATTTTACACTTGCTCCAAACAAGTTAGTTATTTCTCCTTGTGATGGAACACCAAATAGATGAATTCAGCAGAATGGTTTTAAAAGTTAAGGCTCCCTAAAGATTCTAAAGACTAAAACTTAAGGCACATATTATAATCTTCATGACACTGTTAAAAGCTAAGATTCAAAAAAGCAAACAAAAATTCTCGACTTCCTTCTCTCATTCTTTGCCAACCACTCCTTCCCCAAAGGATATGGCATTTTTAATTTGGGCTGCAGGTAAGGAGTGAAACAAAAATTCCATCAAGGAACACCTGGTAGGATTGCCACACAAATGTCCGCTGTTTGCATTGAGCACCACTGGGAGATGACAGGCCAGCAGAATGTTTTCAGATACCTTGGGTCACAAGTTGCTCCATTAGCTGCGGGCTCAAACCGGACTCTCCTCTTCTTTGGGGCTGCCTTCTGTGTCTTTCTGCTCTGGAGATTCTGCTGTGCTGGAAACTTCTTTTGGCTTCTCAACATCGACATTGGTCTCCTCCTCTTTACTTTCCTTTTGCTGCTGCCTCTCTGCTTTCTGTTCTTTAGCCACAAGTCGATAATTGATGCCCATGCCGATGAAGAGAAAGATGCCTGCGACAATGAGGATTCCGCCACACGCCCAGTATGTGTATTTGTAGTCTCCATATATGTCATTGAGACGACCTAAGGATGCCCAAAAAAGAGTTCTGTGGATAAACGTAACAAGTGTATCTCTTTCCAAAGAAAGCTTAAGGATCTACTCAGAAAGATATCCCCTAAATCCTCAAAGAGCCCACAAGTGACAAATTGGTTTTAAAAGGAACTGCTAAAAACGATCTGATCTTTTGTTTATGATGTCACACTTGATTTCATATGGCCTTGCATATTATTTCCAGCAACTTGAAAATGATTAAATCTTGGCAAATTTGAATTGGGAGAGACCTAGAGATCACCTGGAATTAGTTTTCTCAATACACAATGGGAAAATTTGTTGCTCAAAAGAGGCTTAGCCTCGCCCAAGGCCACAGAGCTGCTTCCGGTCTCCCAGGCCCATGCTCTTTCTCTGACAGCAGCATTTTCCAAAGAGCATCCTGTGAACACTCGGTCTTATGCTAAAACATCATCGAACAGCAATACCTGCACCATTCTGAGCGCTCAGTCCTCACAACAGGCAGATTCTATCATCACTCCCACCGTGTAGTGTGAAAGCTGAAGTATGCAGACCTCAAGTAACTCATCCAAGGTCAAGAAGCCAGTAAGTCAAATAGCTAATATGTATATACATTGGTGCACCGTGTGTGCATACACACATAATGAGGCTGGAGTGAAAGGTGGGCCGGGCTATAAGTGGCCCTGGAGGCCACATTAGGGAATGTATTTTTCACCCAGTGAACAATGGGAAGGAACTGGGGAGTTCTGATCGGTTGAAATAACAGATTTGCATTTGCAAGGATAATTTTGCCTGCAGAGTTGAAAACCTCAAGGGTGGCTAGAGTGCATACAGGAAGACCAGTTAGGAGGCTACTGGAAAAGTCCAGATAGGAGATAGGAAATATGGATGAGGAGGTGTTGTAACGAAGAAAGTGGGTAGATTAGAAAGAGATTTTGAAAGTGAAAACTGGGAAGACTTGGTAACTCGTTGGGTGTGGGATGAGGAAGAGAGCAATATCAAAAGACAGCTGTACGTCTGCTTTATGTTCACTCACCCCCTAAGTCATACTTTCAAAGTATGAGTCACATCCAGGAGAGCCAAATCATTTTTTCACTACATGTCATCTATTGAGCTATTAACTTAAACGATGAGATATTTAATAACCATAGGAAGCAGTTTGCAAATTATATACTCACTAGCTGTGTGATGTAAGGCAAATGATTCCACCTTTCGAAGCCTCTATTTCTTCACTTGTGAAGTGGGAACTCTAAACTATCCCTACCTCGTTGACGTAGGAGATATAAGAGGATACTAAAAATGGTTACGACAGTCCGTGGTACACTGTGAGCTTACATGGTAGCTATCGTCATCATCATTATCATTACTATTACTACTACTTTATTACTACAGAAATAAACTCTATTGTTAAGATGTAATCACCACCAGTGCTTTAGAGGTGGAGTTGTACATGTTTTTCTACATTAAGCATGTACATTTTACTAAGAGGATACATTTTAAAAAACAATGTCAATCTGTAAAAATATTTTACTCCCCTTTCGGTGTGATGGTCTGGTTTCATTTAGTTGTGCACTCAAGCCATCGGGCTGGGCCACACTGTGCCAGCACTGATGGTACAGAAATGAGAGAGACTTGCTCTTGCCATCAGGAGGCTCACTGATCTCTGCATCCTGTCACCTTCCCAACATTCTGCGTCTGTTTTATGTTAATAGAACCACGGATAGGGAGACATACTATACCTAAAACTGGTGGCCCCAGGAGGACAGGACAGCATTCCACGATAGTCACCAATCCCACAGCGCTAGAGAACTTCTGGGGTCCGACGAGGTCCATCAGTGTTTCAAACAATACCGAGCTGAGCCACCCAAATGCAAACCCAAAGAACCCCGCATAAATACAGAACCCAATATAGCTGGAGGACAAAGGTGCTAGCAGATGACACACTCCATTTGCAAAAACAGAAGCAGCAAAAAAATACTGAACTCGAGGTCTTATCCACTTTGTGTTGGCTAGGAGTCCCATAGAGGGTCTGGCGACCATGTCAACAAAAGCCAGAATGGAAAGAAGGAAGGCAGCCCTCTCACTAGAGTAATGCTGACTCTTGCCGTAATTACTAAGAAAGACCAAAGGAGAAAACAGTCCAAAAAACATGATCACATTTCCAGAGAGGTATAGCAAAAAGCCTCTGTGAGTGAACAGAGAAAAGTCCAGAAATTGATTAATTCTTTGGGAGAGCGACCGTTGCTCCTCTTTGGGGTTTCCTCCAATAAGATCTGTATTTGCATCACCTAGTGCCGTGTTTTTCGCACTAGATTTTTCAGCTTCCTGAAGGGTTTCTTTAGACTTGTACTTCTCTGCACTGGTTGGCTTGGGCCCTATCGGTCGCATCAGGGATCCAGCCACACAGCAGTTGAGTAGGAAGCCCCCGAGAATTAGGAAGCTTCCTCTCCAGCCAAACATATCGAAGAAAACCTGATTGAGGGGGGCCAGGGTAGAGAGGAACACAGGGCTGCCTGCCATGGCCAGTCCATTTGCCAATGGCCGCCTCTTGTAGAAATACTTGCCAATCATGGTCAGAGCTGGATTCAAGTTGAAGGCAAGCCCAAGACCTGAGGAGGAGGAGGAAAAAGAATCACATACTGTAATAAACGCCAGAAAGATATTTGGAGTTATTTAACCAGACAAAGAAATTGCTCTTAGAATAGTGTCTGGCATGTCGTAAACACTCAACAAATATTAATTATATTTTTTATTGCTTATATTATTTAAAGGTGAATAACTGCCTATTTGTCAAATCCAGCAAAATCAGTTTCTATGGATCACTGTAATCATAGAAGACCATTAAGTAGACAATTATCAAATAGAAAATAGCTTTACAATAGAAAATGCAATACAAAACGATTCCTTTTATAATAGTACCAAAACTAAAAAATGTGCAATTTATAATGGCTACAACTGTGTAACTTTTCCTGATGGGTTGGAGAATTAAAATGACACATGCATGTTTTTTGACAAACAACAGTTTCAAGATGTCAGTACTCCCCAAATGAATGTATCGATTTAATGTGATTCCAAGGAAAATGGCGATGAGGTAAAATGACTTTAAAACATATTTAGAGAATACATGGGAATCAATCAGGAATTTCTGATAGTGTGGGAGGAGGAGTGAGACCAGACAGATATTTAAATGGACTTATAAAAACGCTGCTATTGTTGGAACAGTGTGGCTCTGACAGAGGAATAGGTAGGTACACACAGATCGATGAAAATAGAAGTTCAGGGACAGACCTGAAATATATATAAACATTAAATATAAGATAAAAGTGACAAATTATTGCAGAAAGAATCGGTCAGTAAATACTGCTGGTATAAGTAAACTTATACTGCTGGTATAAGTAAACACATGACTTCTAGATGTTCTCCTTGGCTGCCTCCTGCTCCTTGCCCTTAACGCTGAAGCTATTCGCAGAGGCCCAAACCACAAACCAGAGGAGATTACTCCCCTATTTCAAACCTGCTAATGCCTTTCTATCCATAAGCTTCACCCTGGCCCTTATCTCATAGTCAGATCGCATACCAGACTATTCTCACGGGTGCTGATACTCGGGCTGCTGACTGAGGGCCTGTGTCCCCCAGACTGTCACAAAGTTAGTTCCCTGTTGTTACTCAGATCTCTGTTAAGGTTGTCTCTTCAGCAAGCCCTCACCTCCATTAACTACCCAGTCTTTCTCTGTCAGAATACTTTGACTTGAGGGTCTGGATAGCATTTCTCACTGCCTGATGTGTTTCTCTAGCCCCACAGAACCTAGAACCATGTCTGAATTAATATGCTTCTTGCTTAGTAAATATATGAAGAGCAAATAAGAGAGTAAATGAATAAACTGACTAATCATGTGGGAACAGTTATATTCTCATTTTCATCCATCAAATGTTTTCATCCATCCAGAAGTTTAATATAAAAAAAGCGTATTTTTTATTTATTTTTTGGTTTATACAAGGCATATTTTTAAAAGTAGGCAAATATTTTCATAATCTTGGCGTGAAGAACAACTTTCTAATAACAGAAATAGATTGTGATTTTTGAATACTTAAAAATCATAGACATTTATTGAGGGGAAAAAATTGGAAAGGTCTAAATTAAAATTTTTTTTTTCTGAAAATTCAACAGGCAAATAATTGTTGAGAACAGCTATTTGTACACCCACATTCATGGCAGCATTAAGCACAATACCTAAAAGATGGAAGCAACTCAAGTGTCAGTCAGTAGATAGATGGCTAAATAAAATGTGGTGTATACACACACGGTGGAATATTAGGTAGCCTTACACAGTAAGGACATTCTGACACATGCTACAACATGGATGAACCTTGAGAACATTATGCTAAGTGAACTGGCCAATCACAAAGAGACAAAAACTGTATGATTCCACCTGAGTTACTTAGAGTTGTCAAAGTCATACAGACAGAAGATAGAATGGTGTTAGCCAGGGACTCAGGGTGCAGGGGATGGGAAGACAGAGAATTATTTGGTGGGTATTGTTTCAGTTTTGCAAGAGGAAGAGTTGTGGAGACAGATGGTGATGTTTGTACAATAATGTGGATATATATAATATCACTGAACTGAACATTTAAGAAGGTAAAATTTTAGGTGTATTTTATCATAAGTATTTTTAAAAATTTGGAATAATTTAACATGTAAAGTTATACATTACTCTTAAATTAATACACAAAAGTGGTCAATAAGCATTAAAAAAAAAACAGTGCCACAAACACATAAAAACATTTGCTTTCCTAATAATCAGAGATGTAAATTTAAAACAAGGAGATACAGTTCACCTGTTAAAATTGGCAATGATTAAAAGAATAATATCCCATTATTGTCAAGGGTATAACCTCTCTCACATTTTGTGAA
Organism: Macroglossus sobrinus; assembly: GCA_004027375.1. NCBI lineage: Eukaryota > Metazoa > Chordata > Mammalia > Chiroptera > Pteropodidae > Macroglossus > Macroglossus sobrinus. Next base: position 44,091 of record PVKZ01004020.1, read on the forward strand.
ACTATGAATGAATATAACCTTTGTAGAGGGGAATTTAGCTTATGTATTTAAAAACACAGTAGTTCCACTGTTGCAAATATATCCTAAGAAAATATTCATGTTTACAAAGGACTATAAACCCAATACTGTTTACTAATAGTAAAAAAACAATAATAAAACCCTAAATAGTAAATAATTAAGAGACTGGTCAAATAAAATTGCGGTATATTTCTATTCAAGAAAATAACAATTAAAATGTCCTATCAAAATATTTGACGACACAGAGATAGTCACATCTATTAAGTGAAAAAACCTGGCTATAAAACATTATATGTAATCTGAGCCTTTTTTTTCCTAGAAAAAAAGTTATATGTTTGTACATAGAAAAAAGTTTAGAAGACTGTATATTAAAATGTTAGTAGTCACATTCTCTGGATTGGGAAGTTATGAGTAACCTTTATTTATTATACTCACCAGCAGTTCGCTATCTTAATTTGGCTATTTAAAAAGGGGAAAAGGGTTATCAAGAGGATCCTCTCTCTCTCAGAAATGTGCGTGCACATTCTACCACATAATTCCTGCTTTACCTTTACACTCTCTCCTGCTCCAATAGAAGCCTATTCCCTGTGAAAGAAGTAATGAAAATGACAACCAGTGACCACCCTTGCAACAAGTTGCCAGACACATTTCATCGTCCACCACTGACTATTCTTAGGACAAGACATGCAATCATCCCTTTCAAATTCTTCGTTCATTCAACAAACAACATCTACTGGATCACAGAAATAGTCTTAATGTATTTACAGTTATTCAAAATGATAAGTAATTTCTATAAGGAAGGAATTTCCCTCAAGAGATCTGAAAGATGGATGCAGGTGCATACCAAATAGCCATCAATAAATTAACGCCTGAAGATGAATCAACAGCAACTCACCTCCAATGACTCCAATACACAAGTAGAGTTCTTGCACACTGTTACAGAAAGAAGCTGCAATCAAGCCACAGCCTGACAAGCAGCCACCAACAATCATGACGGGACGACTGCCGTATTTATTCACCAGGATACTGCTGATAGGACCTAAGAAATAACCAAAAATTTAGTGGTATAGAAGCAAAGAACCTCCCCTCTCATAGCTACAAGGTACTAATGACGCTAAATGAAAAGTCTTCCAAAATAAGCAGATACCAAAAAAAAGCAAGGGTAAGAATATTGCTTTTGGTAATTATTTCATAGTCATAGGTTAAGTTTATTTTTAAAAGCAATGTACATCTTCAGGATATACCATTGATCATATGTTGACATTCTATTTCCATACACAATATGGAAAATTCCAGTTACTTATATTCTAGTACTAGTATTCAGAGTTGCAGTATGATGTTTTAAGATTCACAAACAAACTCTGGCCCCAGGGAACCCAAATTCAAATTATGGCATGTATGTATACATACATGTAATAAACATGCAAGAAGGAACTCAGGCTTTTGATATCCTAGTGTTTCAGAGAACTAAGTCTCCTTCTAAGGGAGCTGAGTCAAAAACTGGCTGCCAGGAAACACGTCACACTCGACCAAGGGGATGTGTAAAGTTTTTACTGACCTTCTAAGTCACTTCCTGTAAATAGGCCACAGATGGTTTGGAAATAATAGGAATTTATAGCTTGTGTAACATGAAAGATTTAAATACTGAAAGAATATTCATGAAGTATTTTCATATAAATTACTCATGAATGAGATTTTATATATCAGAATTACAAAGATCAAAATATTGCCACATTGTTGACTCTGTAAAATAGAAGTTAATACTGTCAAGTTTGCAGTATTTTTAAATAGGAATGTTAAGATGACATCACTGTGGAAAACATGTAAAGGACAACTAAACCACTCACAGCTCAAAACATATTGGTGTTGTGGGTGTGGCCCAAATGCACAAGTGAAAGGATTATGGCAGTTGTAAAAGTGATAAGTCTTAGGGGATATACTGCTTAAGAGCCAATCAAAACAAAATAACCCATTTAATAAAAATTCTGTCACAGGGCTCATGATAGGCAATTTGTCTTTCAGAGTTATTTCAGGAAAGATGGCCCCAATTAGCTATCATTAAAAATAGAGAGAGGTACAGTTTATAGGCTTATTACAACACAAATTCAGAGAAATGTGCTAGTTATCTCTGGGTGAGGACAAAGAAGGTACTGTTTTCCCAAAAGAAAGTGTCATGTGCAATTAGCACAGCTGACATCACTTTTGATGAAAAATGTTAAGTGGCTCTCAAGCTCTTTGGCAGCTTGGAATTGCAACATGTGAACCTCTGGTTTGTGGTCGGCTTAAAGACACCATTATAATTTCTTCAAGCCATTATAGTCAAAACCTGATTAGAAATCCTGGCAGATGGAGTTCAAAGCCTCCAAAATTATTGGCTCAGAAACTAGATAATGTCCAAAATCCCTTTTGATTTCTCTGAACTTATTTTTAAAAGTACTACAATTTGCACTTATGTTCTTTTAAAAAACTACTTAACAGAGCAGGCTTACACTCAAATGTTAAAAGGCACGGAAATACATATAGTAGGAAAAAAAGTCTCCCCACTCCTATTCCAGTCACCCAATTTATCCCTCTAAGGCAACCAGATTACCTGTTTTCTCTGTGCAGTAAAATTATGTACCTAGTTCTGACTTCAACTAGGTATTCTTTTTTCAAGAGTTTATGTTATCCTCTCTCCACAGGGTTATAAACTTCCCAAGGGCAGCGATCAAGATCAGTGTTCTCTATCAGGACCCCTAGTCTCCTTGGAATATGTGCATAAGGCGTAATCAGGACTGCCAGACCCTGCCATGGGTTATTTAGAGTCCCGAGGCGAAGGTTTTACAGTTGAAATACGTGGCTATTAAAGAGCTGCACGTGAAAACAATCTGAGGCGCTGAACTGTCACCAAAAAAGGTTTGTGGGAGCAAAAACTTGCTTAAATATGTTAACACGAGACACTGTCAATCCCAGTAAAGAAATACACTTGGCTTTAGAATCTCTGCTAACTAAACAATTACATATTTTAAGTACTATGGTAGGTTTTGACTTTTACATATTAAATTGGGATTTGATGTTCCAAGGTGAAATGAACAGCTTTTTAAATGATGTTACTAAGTAATCCTTTAACTTACTCTCTACATTTCCTTCGCAACATGCCAAAGACAGAAGGGGAAAAAAGGATAAAACTTAAGTTTAAGGCGCAGCTCAAATGCTTTTTTAGGACTAATATCACAAGGAACAAGGCGGGTGGCTCTGTTAAGTTCTTTAATTCTAACACCACAAAAAGCTTTTATCTGAGACTCTGAACTATGCGCTCCAGGTCAGCCTGATTTACTTTCATTCTCCCAAAGTCAATTTTTAAAAATCCTTATGTTTACATCTCAAGGGTCTAGCAGAGATCATGAAGAAAAATCAGTTGTGCATATGTCATTTTTCTGAGAGCTTTTTTAAGCTCAATGATAACTGAGGGGAAGCAATTTTTCATTTGTTTCAGAATACTGTAGTAGAATAAACAGCAAACGATACTGTTAACGAGAATCAAAAATGTGACTTTGAACATAAAGCTTCAAGAAATAACATTTTAAAACACCTCACTGAGACATAAAAAAAAAAATTAACCTAATACAGAGCCTCTGGCTGCTTAATGAACATTAAAACACCAGGCCTTAGTGGTACTTACCTGCACCATACATGACAGCCAGCATAATGGAGGATATCCAAGACACTTCGCTGGTGGTGGCATGGAATATACCTTCGATTTCTTTGAAGAACACAGTAATAGACTTGGGAAATGCATAAGAGAAGCCGATGGAAATGAAAGCTCCAAGTACCACTGCCCACCCCCAGCCTCCGTCTGGGGGTGTGTATCCAACTGGACCTCCAACTGCTGGTGGCATTTTAAGTGTAGATGAATTCCAAAGTGCAGTTCAAATCCAGATATCTGAAGGATATAAAATTAAAATAGTATATCAGCAATAAGGCACTCACCCCTAGCACTCCCCACAACAAAGCACTTCTGCCCTCCACACCTAGCTCTCAAGTAACTGAACTGTTTTCCCATGTTACTTGTCCTATAGACATTATCTTCTAAGGACGTTATCACGAAAAAGTCTTAGTGCCATGGTACTGTCCATAGTTTTTAGCAGCTTAAAGAGAAATAGCTCCTCAGCGTTTAAGAAAACATAGCTAAAATAAATCTTTTCCAATAACTGTGGCCTTTATATTTTGAATAAGCCTACTTGTTTTAGCAGTTAATACCGTTCCTTAAATTACTGTAAATAACTAAATGCCTTGGCTTGCAAAATTCACATAACACATAACTCTACAAAAGTTCCATAGTTTAGTACAGACTTTATACATTTTTCCCCTTTCCCAAAATGTACTCTAAATCAATACTTAGTTTCTTTTTACTTCCTCTTATTTTTATGCTGACTTAAAAGTATTAGGAAGTGGGTACTTGACTCACTAGGTATGTAGCAATTTGCAAAATAGAAGGTCATTCTGAACACAAAAACATTTCATTTAATGGACCAGAAGATTATGTCAAAGATGGTAGTCTCAAATCAAAGATTACCTCTTTTCATGAAGCCGCCTAGTTCTAATGAATAGCATGTTTATAAAATGGAACTTCCTGTTAAATTATGAATAAGGAAAAAATGAGTGAACGTTTCGCGATACCTGTTTTCTCATAAAAGTCTCTTTTATTTAAAGCCAGATTCTACCCTATAGTATAACTCGTCCTGCAACAGTATGTTAGTGTGTTCAATTCAAATTATCTCCACTCAGACTTATAGCAGTAAGTACAGGTCACTGATGACAAGCGCACTCTTGGCTACACATTCTTTAATCTCACACACAGATCCTTCCAACCCATCTGAACACTTCAGATAGGACTGAGGACAGTGGATGTTAGGAGTACGAATAATCTGTGGGGAGTTTTCCTAAAACCAAGGATGCGGTTTTAATCACTTCTGCTTGGTGCTGTACTAGATGTTCCAGCCAGTGCATGTTGGCAAGAAAAAGAAATACAAGATATAAAGACTAGAAAGGAAGAAGTATGGCTAAAGAAGCTGTGGTACATATATACAATGGAATATTACTCATCCATAAGAAGAGATGAAATACTGCCATTTGCGGCAATGTGGATGGACCTTGAGATAATCATGCTAAGCAAAACCACCCAGACAAAAGACTGAAAAGCACACGATACCACATATGTGGAATATAAACCTAAAAGCAACAAATGAACAGGACAAACAAACAGAGACCCATGGACATGGACAACAGACTAGTGGATACCAGAAGGGACAGTATGAAAAAAACCTGGCACTTAAAAAAATAAATAAATAAAAATGAAGAAGTAAAGCTGTCTTTATTTACAGATGACATATCTATGTAGACAATGCTAAGGAATTACAAAAAAGGCACAGAACTCAAAATGAACTAAGTCTCAGCATAAAAGATCAATAGAAATCACCTGTCTCTCTATGAACCAACAATGAATAATCAGAATTTGAAATTCTAAAAAATACCATTTACAGTAGTGTCAAACAAACTGAATAGGGGTAAATTTGACAAATGATATATAACATGTACACTGAAAACTACAAAATATTACCAAGAAAAAACTAAACAGATAACCTATTTTCAATTTTAAATTAGGCAAAGATTTTTGAAGGTACATAATAGCATTTTTATTTAAAAAAACATTTATAAATTAGACTTAAAGTTAAAGATTGGGAGAAAATATACATTAAACATTTATACAACAAAAGACATATCCAGAACATAAAACCTTTTATGGCTCAATAGCAAAAAGACAGACAACACAATTGAAAAATGGACAAAACATCTGAACAGATACTTAACCAAAGATCCACGATGACAAAGCACATAAAATTGCTTAAAACCGTTGGTCATTTGTGAAATGCAAATGGAATCATCATGAGGTGCTAATACATATATACTAGAATGACTATGACATATATACTAGAATGACTACAACAGTTGGTGAGGACATAAAGCAATGGAACTCTCATGTTGCTGGTGGTAAAGCAAAATGGTACAGCCAGGTTTGACAGTTCCTTATAAAGTTAAACGTACATTGAACGTATAACCCAGCCATTACACTTCTAAATATTATCCAAGAGACATGAAAACATATATTTTCAAAGACTTAAATGAGAATCCTCTAGTAGCTTTATTCATTATCAGCCCAAAGCAGAAAACAACCTAAATATCTATAAAGTGAATGGATAAATGAATCATGATACAACCATATAATGGAATACTACTCAGCAATAAAAGGAACACACTACTAATGCATGGAAGAACACAAATGGAAAAGTGTTATGTCAAGTGAAAAAAGCTAGACATAAAATTATATTCTGTAAGGTTAAATTATATTACATTTTAGAAAAGGCAAAATTCTAGTAACAGAAAACATCAAGGGTAGAGAGAGATGGTCAACTGCAAAGGAGTATTAGAGAACTTTTTTGGGTGATAAATGCTCTATATGACTGTGGCAGTTGTTACTCATCAAACTGTGCATTCAAAATCAGCAAATTTTATTGTATATAATAAGTGTTACCTCACTAAAGCTGATCAAAAACAAAAATAGTTCAAGGACAGTGACAAGGGGAATAAAATCTGTTTGGTGGCACAGGGAGATAATACAGAAGGAAAAGGAGATGGCAGGCCAATTCCTGTCTCAGCTCTCAGGGTGGCTGAAAGAAAGGAGAACAAAGAGGATAGAGGGAGAACAGAAGAAGGCCTGAGAATTCAGAGCGAAGGACTGTGTGAGCTTATGGCTGGGAGGGCAATGTCTGTGGGAAACCTTTGTTGTGCTTTCAGAGATATACTTTGTTTGATTTTGCTAGCCGGGATTTCCCACAGACAACGCCTGCTAGATAATAAACCTACGATCTGAAATTTTAAAACGCATCAAGAATCAACTGGCCATAAGTAAAGCTAATACAATCGAGTCAGTTTAGACACTCAAGAAATACAGATATTGGATATGGATATTTAAAATGTTTTAAAGCATGAAATAAGGCATTAAAAACACTAAAAGAAATTAACTAAAAAACCCAAACACAAAATATTATGAAAAGACTATTTATCTGAAACAACTTCTAGAAATGAAAAGTATGCTCAATGAAATTAAAAAATGGTTCACTAGCAGACTGAACACAGCTGCAGAGAGGCAGTAAAGCTGGAAGGCCAGGTCTGAAGACAGTATTCAGAATTCAGGGGACAGCTTTATTCTGAAGCTCTGAGAAAAGTACAGAAGCATGGAGTTTAGGAGGAGATCTAATGGGACTTTGGGAAAAAAAGAGAACAGAGAGAATGGGAAAGAGGCAATTTTCAAGGGTTAATGACCAAGTATATTCCAGAGTTGATGGACAATATGACCCTACAGTATAAGGAAACCCAACAAGATAAAAATCTTTAAATAACTACTGAGAAAATACAGATTACATAACTAACAATCACACTGAAAAAAAAAATTCTCATCAATTTTGAAAAACTTAGCCATTACATTTTCAAATATTGGTTTTTCCCATTCCCTCTTTTCACTCTTCTGAGACTCCAATTGGATGTGAATAGGACCTTCCTATGGTCCTTTTGTCACTCTGTACTAACAATTTGAGACCTAAAATAATCGAGAGATTATCATTTACCTAGGGCTGTGTAAAACTCAGACTCTCTTTAAGAGTTGTTTTGCCTACACAGATTACTTGAAATTAGATCACTGTTCATTTGAGGACAATTTGCCGCCAATTCACTCCCAGCCCTATGGCACAGCCCTTTAGGGTCCCAACCCAGAAGAAAGGACGATATCAGAGCCCTCACTCTTCATGGGCCTAGACTCCCAACATTTGTTCTCTTGGCCCCACAAGGCTTTCCAAAGCACTATTCAGGCCACTGGAAAGCTGCTCCTCTTTCTACAACCAGAAAGCTTCTGACTCCAAAATCATATCATTATTGCCACAATTAGGAAGCCAGCAAGATAAGAAGCTGCCAAAACCAGATAATGATCAAAATCAGGAAGTCACCACAATCAAAGGCTGTTAACGGCTGTTAGCTCCAGAACCACGTTTGCCTCCTATGATAACACTATCAAAATGGATCCCATCTCACCTTGCTTCTCAAAATCTCAAAGCCAGTGACTAGACACGTAGACATCAGTTCCGATTCTGCCTTATAAATGTTGCATGAATGCATTCAACTAGCGGAATTTAAATCAAATCCAGAAATATAGTTGCAAGGGAACCTGGGAAATGTAGTTTTTAGCTTTAAAGCCTCTGTAATATAGCAAAGTACTCTAGAAAAGAGGATGTAATGGATGTCGAACATCATCAAAATTCACCATACACACATGCAGTATGATACCGTTTATATAAAACTTTAAATCTTGTAAAACGTTAATATATTATTTACAAAGATACACATAGGCACACACTCATGGCTGCTTAACAACTGGTAGATGTCTTCAGAAGTGCATCATTAGGCAATTTCACTGATGTGCAGTCATAGAGTGCACCTGCAGTAACCTAGATGGTCTAGCCTACTACACACCTAGGCTGACGGTACAGCCTGTTGCTCCAAGGATACAAATCTGCACATTACTGTACTGAATACGGTAGGCACCTGTAACAATGGTAAGTATCTGTGTACCTAAACACATCTAAACATAAAGGGACACTAAAAATACGGTGTGAAATCTAAAAAGTGGTATACCTGTAATAGGGCACTTATCACTTCCTGTGATAGCAACGCTTTCTTATGGACTGTCTCCTGAGAGACCTGCCTGAGGCTCTTCTTGAGGAGGTGTCACTCTTTTCAGAATCTGTCCATGGTGGTTTGCTTGATTTGTTTTTCTTCTCTCCTCTTCTCCCTTCCTTCCTTTTTTAAATCATAGATTTGCTTGGAAGAAGATACTATACCATGCACATTCCTCTCTTAATGAAAACCTTTTGGTGTTGGGATCCATGTTTTCATACTTTTAAAAGAGCCTATCTGCAAAAGCTTCTGCTAAACTCTTCACTGTGAGTTTCTTGGAGGGTCTTCTCATTTCCTTTTCTCTTGCCTCTTCTTCAGCTATACATTCTTGATCTTGCCAACAACCCCTCAGTCAGTTCCCAAGAACCACCCCATGGACCTCCTCAATGTCATCGTCATCCACACCAAGGTTAAAGTTGTTTGCCATCTCAACCACAGCCTTGCTGAATTTTGTAACCTCCTCATCCTTGGCAAATCCTTTAAGTCATGGAAGAATCTCCTGAGTGTCTTCCTCCGTATGCCATTCATATATGCCTTGGTAACTTCACTCCAAACCCAAGCAAGGGTCTTGATGCAATCATAGACGTTATCCTTCCAGAATGCATCAGCGTCTTCCGTAGTTGCAGCAATAGCCTGGGCAAAGGTCCTTCTCAGGGAATAGGCCTTAAAAGCTGCTGTGCCTCCTTGATCTATTGAGTGGATCAAAGAGCTGGTGTCTTAAGAAATCCCACTTTGACATTGGAATGAAGATTACCAATAAAAGGAGGACACCCGAGAACATGATCAAAAATAGGCAAAATCTTGAAAGGTATATTAGTCTCCAAACAGGACTTCTCCATTTCTCTGGCACAGCAATGCAAGAGGGCATCTTGGAAGGAGAGAAGCTGGGTCATCCATGACTTATTGCTCTTGTAGCATACTGTCATTGTGTGCTTAGTGATATGCTTGAAGGCTCTGAGGCTCTCACTGTACCAGATCACAAAGGGGTTCAGTTTGTAGCCTTCGACATTGTACACAATCAAGACTGTTATTGCATCCTTAAAAGCCTTGAAACCTGGCATTGACTTAGCTTCCTTATGGAAGAAAGTCCTTTAAGGCAGGGATCCCCAATCCCTGGTCCGCGGCCTGCTGGGAACGGGCCTGCACAGAAGGAGGTGAGCAACAGGCAAGTGAGTGAAGCTTCATTGGTATTCAAAGCTGCTCCCCAGTGCTAGCATCACCACCTCAGCTCATCAGACATTAGAATCTCATAGAAGCACTGGTCCCTGCTGCCAAAAATGTTGGAGACCTCTGCTTTAAGGCATCTGTTTCCAGAATGGGGGGTTGGGGGTGTTTAGCCATATTGAGTATTTGCTATAGCAAATAATTTTCCTCCACAATCAGCTTATCTAGAGTTACTGAAAATTCCTCAGCTGCCTTCACATTAGGACTCGCAGACTAACCACTCGCTTTCACATTATGTAATGGATAACGATTCCGGAACTGTTTAAACTACCCGGAGCTAGCAGTAATTCAACACTGTAGCAAGGTCCAGCCTTTCTTCTCAAAATCACAAACGTTTTACTTGGCCATGATCATCATGGTGCTGAGAGGGATACACTTCTGTATCTGGTCTTAAGTCCAGGTTGTTAGTAGTTTCTCTATGTCTGATATGGGCCCTTCTCAAATTTATCTTAGTCTTGTTGCCTTCGATGAAGCAGACTGTTCAACAGCTTCCATCACTTTGTTCTTGTTCTTCAAGACTGCAGCTGTGGTGGACTGGGTCGTGCCTGACCGCTGAGCAGTAAGCATCATTGATGTTTTACCTTCACAGTCCTTAATTACTTTTAATTTCACTTCCAAGCCAATGACTACATGGGTCCACTTATAAGCTGCTATTTTTCAAGTGGCCCACACAGTTCAAACCCAAGTTGTTTAAGGGTTGACTCTGCAGTTGGGAATCTGCATATGCTGAGAGTTGACAGTATTCATGGGTTTTCTACTGCATGGGAGGTCGGCACCCTTAATACCAGCAGTATTCAAGGTTAACTGTACAGAAACTAACATTCATTTATGATCATTATCAAGTCTTGTGTACATAACTACATGCTATACTTTTATACGACTTAATAGCGCTGTACATTTGATTCCACCAGCATCAATCACCACAAATATGTGAGTAGTGCATTGTGACATGATGGCTAAGCAATAAGGAATTTTTCGGCTCCATTAAATCTTATGGATCCACTGTCATATATGCCGTCTGTTATTGACCAAATGTCATTTATGCAGCACGTGACTGTATACAAACATAACATGGCCTATGAAAAGCTGAGGTCCGTAGGGGAAAAAAGAAGAGGACATGCCTCCATTTCCACTGTAGAAGACGTTTAGTCAGTATGAGGAGACATTTCCGAGTTCTTCCCAACCTCACCGGAATTGTAGATCCATCCTAATCTACTGAAGTATAATTCTCCCATGTCAAAGATCACTGTTTGATTAGCCAGAATTGCTGGTTTGTCCTGATTTTAGGCACTTGGCCCATCTAAAGATCCTTAGCTTGTACTCTGTGAAAATGGTGGCACATCCTAAAATAATTTTTTCCCTTGTAACTGCAATCTTTAATAAGTTTTACTCCCAGCATGCACATCATTATATGACACATAATTACCCAGAGTTCATAGTATACTTAAAGATTTGCTCTTGGTGTAGTACATTTTATAGGTTTAAAGAAATTTATAATGACATGTATCCCCCATGACAGTATCATAATGAGTAGTTTCATGCCCTTAAAAATTCTTTGCACTCCCAATAGTCTTCTCTCCTTCCTCTTTAACTCCTTCCTGGCAACCACTGGTCTTGTTACCGTCTCTACAGATTTGCCTTTTCAGAAATGTGGGAATCATACAGTGTATAGCCTTTTCAGAATAACTGACTTCTTTCACTTAGTAATATGCATTTACATTTTTTCCATGTCTTTTCATGGCTTGATAGCCATTTCTTTTTGGCACTATATACTAATATTTCATTGTCTGGATGTACCAGTTTATTTATCTGTTCACCCACTGGAGGACATCTTGGTGGCTTCCAAGTTTGGGCCTTTGTAAGTAAAGCTGCTGTTAACGTCCATGTGCAGGTTTTTGTGTAGACAGAAAAAATGTGTACCCTCTTATATATGAATAAGACATTTAAAATTTGTTATTAACCTTAACAGTTACGAAGAATATAATTTGACATATTATATATCGTAGTCTATGTACTTTGAATATATTTATCAAAACTTCGACACCAAAAATTTAGTCCAGGTTATGGAAAATACCATATAATCTAATTGGCCAGTCCATTTTTAAACCAATCGAGTAAAATAGATTTCTGCCAGTCATACCTAATTTTAACTGAAATAAATGTATTAATACACATCCCTGTGATAACTATCTCACTTTCTAAATATAATTCTAACCAAGAAAATAAAGATGTTTGTTGTCCACATGGAATAAGGTCTTACCTCATCCAATATTTCTGACCTAACCCCTCTATGGATTTCTGTCATGGGACTTTTTCTCCCTGGGACTATGCGTTCTGAAACTTTCCCTTATTTGGGGTCCCCAGAAATTTTTATAGCCTGGGGCAGTGAACCATAGTAAGAATTGAGATAAATGAGAAATGTACTTTTATTTTGTAGTAAGGGGAAAGCAAATTGGAAAAGGAGAAGCAGAAGACCTCAAGCATCTATTCTCAGGAGAGAGGATATTTGGTTAAGGGTACATCTGAATCTGAGAATTTGGAGAATTTGCTTTAAAATATTAATCAGTTTAAAGATTAAAGGCCTCTGTCCCTGGGCATTTCACTTATCTATAATTCGGGTGGAATAAAAATATAAGTTGAAGCTTCTGAAAATTCCTACCGGAATGAATATAATAAAAGCTAGCTATATAACAGCTCAGTTCTGCTGAAGGAAACAGTCTGGAGTCTAAAATTATATTAAATAAAACGGCTCCAGGCATTAATTTTTCGAGTTCTCACCTAAGTATGAATAAAGAGAAAAGCACTCGAAATTTTTCAATCAAAGAACCACTAAAAAGATTAATTCGCCTCAGAATGTTTACACACAGAGAGAGAAACCCACACACAGACGGGAGAGCTATTTAACACATCAAGCTCTGACTCGATCAGCTAATACGTGCTGGACGTGATTAAACTTTGAGCTTAGCTGCCAGCTATGATTTGTCCCAGTTAAAGCAGTTACTAAGACTTGCTTCATCAAGTTAATAAAACCTTATTCCATAGTGTCAAAATTAAATTCATAACTTCAAGAAGCTTTAAAAAGATTCAGAAGGAAATGTATAAAAAATAAGAATATCCAAGTTTTGAAAAAAAGAACACTAAAAAAACCATACATGGATTCAATACAATGCTGTCACCATCCAACAAATGGCTGTTCTATTTAATTTTAAAATTCTGATGGTACATAATAGGAAAAAGTGTGTATTATCACTATCTAAACATATTATTTTTCTTTTAAAACTGACCAAATTTCAGCTATAAACAAAAGAGTTCATTCAAGAAGTAAATTATGAGAGTAGGCCCCTTTGTACAGTATTCAAAGCTCCTGTTGAGAAGAGGGTGTATTCAAGTCCAGAGGCTAAAAGAGATTAAACTTTTAAGATTTTAATCCTTACAATGTGTACAGTAGCCTTTCCTTTTAGCTCAACTATTATTTTGATTCTCTAGTAGCTGCCTGAAAGTGATGGGAGATTTAAAAAAAAAAAGGATGATGAGAAAGTCCAGTGATTTGCCTTGTAAAAGACAATGGGAAACAATAACCCTCACTTTTCTTGGCAATGTTGATGGTGACAAAAACCGTCTAGATTTTCTGAATTATTTTTCTCGTAACTCTCAGGAATTGTGCAAGTAAACTAATCCGGAAAGCCAAAGTTGTGCTCCATACATCCCATACTCTGCCCCACTCCAGAAAAGAGTTACAAAGGCCCTTGGAAATAGTCTTCATTATGTTCTCTACATTTTCTCCATCAATATTTAAAATAAAGCCACTGTCATTTCCTAAAACGGCAATTTGTGAACTTAAAAGAGGCAGAAATTGTAAACCTGGCTCTGCAAACTTCCAACTGTTTGTATCTCCCTTATCATTCAAGATAAACCCAACCCACTTCGTAAGAATTCAAATATACTGAACTATCCTTAAAGAGAAATTAACAGTTTGCTAATTACAATGCTTGAATAAGGATTTTGAGTCTCTTTCAGAATATATGAAAACTGATTCTAGATCTTGTTTTAATTTAGCTCATAGTTTTAATCCCTAAAAACATCAATATTTTAGTTATCAATAATTTCCAGATTTATTATAGACATAGTCAGACGATCCTACCAATAAACATAAAGTATATTTCTTTCTGAGACAACAGATCCCAAAGTTTTTGGTTCAAAGCAACCTTAAGCAGATATCTAGTTGGAAAAAGAAGTATTTTAATAGTCTTTTCAGATAATTATGGATTTTCTTCTTTGGTACTATACCAAAACTTGGTAAGTGATAATTTCTTAATGATTAGTTACAATGTGGAACCTAAGGATTCCAACCCTGTCTTTAGGTCCTTGAGGAGCCATAAACCATACTTCGAGAATGGTTGTTTTAAACGATTAACTCGCTTTGATCACAAAAGTGACAAATTGTAGAACTAGGATGTGTTAGTTATGGGAAAGGGTGGTAGGAGAGGATGCAGAATGGACTACTATTCCTCATTGTAAGTCTTAAATCTATTCAAACTATATGTATTTTATAGTTGGATAAAAATTGTAAATATTTATATAATCTGTTAAAATAATTTTGATCAAGGATGTCAAGTTTTGCTATTTTTAGTCAGTTAAAAAGAAAAGAATGAGCAGTGATTCTATTCTAGAACAAAATAACTAATTTCCTTTCCATTAAGGGTTCCGTGTAGGCTTCCTCACATTTTCTTGTCCCAAATGCCATATATGTTGTTGGAGAGTATTTCCTACCTAAACTATTAATTTGTTCAAAGTTTTTCCGAGCAAGAAAGCTCACAATACATACTTGTCAGGAGCCTAATGCACCACAAAACAGAAACGTGACATTTATAACTGTCCTCATTTCTGCTGTGATCTAGAAAAAGGCTGTTCTGTTTCAGGTAAATGTAAATGTACCAAAGGATATGTGATGACATGGAGAGTGTGTGTTAGATCTCAGCGTCTCTTCACCTAGAATAAGACAGAAGTGGGTGTTGGAGGTTGAGCAGGGAGGGTTTCTTCAACACAAATGACGACTACCCCTTAATGCCAGCCTTTCTACCACCTCTCTGTTCACTGCAGTCTTCTGTATAGATTCTTTAAGTATGACACTTTTCCACCTTGTGAATGACAGCTTTAGTGAAGGGTCTTCACGAAATATTAGTCAGCTACTTTTGCTTAGGTGAGCAAAGCCTCAAAGCTGAAATTCTTTTTTGAGAAGGCAAAATGCAAATTTGCCAGTAACATGAAAACATGTGGACATAAAGACCCAGCCCTAAGAAAGACTTCCAGAGAATGCAATTTAGTACCACCTCCAAATGACATGTATCATAAATACTTCTGGCTTGTTTAGTAATGGGTTTAAGTTTTCCTACAGGGCTTCCTGGCAATCAGTGTATCACCTTTCAAATCAATATATCAATACAGCAGCAGTTAGGGCTACTTCTGCTGTTCTATGAACAAAGCAAGGCAAACTATTTCAACGAATGACAAACATGGAAAGTTTTAGCTATTTGCAATTTCAGCTAAATTTCATAAGAAAATACAGCTAAATTCCATAAGAAAATACAGAATACCCAAGACTTAATAGTAAGTAATAATCACTTGTTGTTTATGTTTCTGGTTGACTAGGCCTGTGTTGACACACAATTCCAGTGAATTTATCTTGACCTTGTTTAATATTCTACAATAGTCCTATGACATTGCTGTAGTGACCCCAGTTTTACAAATGTCAATCTTAATTTTCTCATAGTAGTTTTAGAAATGAGGATAAAGTTTTATACGTAGCACAGAAGTGATGAAGTTGATTATATCTGCAAATGGTCAAAGTGATATGCAAACTTTAAGGCAGTAAATATATATATATATATGTATGTATATATTTTACTTAATCCTCTTTTGTCAATCTTAGGCAATGTCATGTTTAATATGACTCTGTAACAATTCCTCTTAATTCTCTTTGTAAGACAATAATATTTAGCACCTATTCATCCAAGTAAGCATGATTTTATACCGGGGGTAGGAAGAGGAAGTATGGTTCCCTTGTTGAGGGTTAATTTTAATATTTCACTTATTTCATTTATTTTAAAATAGAGAAACCTCTTACTTTTTAAGTCTAATTTTCAAAGTATTAGCATAATCAAATTCCAATAAAATATTTCTCGTATTTTTTGTTTTAATAATTCAACTTAAAGTTCTAGATTTTATGACAAATTATAGAATACCTACTAAAATGTTTATTATAAAAGGTTTCAAGAAACTAGCAATTTTAGCTGACATTCAGCAAAACATGAGAACAGTACAATGATGAGACCCAAGTTAGTGTATTTTATTACTAGGGTTATGGCTCCAATTCTAAGACTTAAGTAATCTTCTTTCAAAGGGATACAGCGTGAAAAAACATAAATCTCCAGTTTAACTTTGCTCCTAGTGAATTATGACTTCAAAAAGAAAAAAATGAAGCCCATTAGCTATTAAATACACCACCCAAGGTGAAAAGTAATAGATTATCTATTCTTGTCTAGAAGCTGGAAGCTACATCCTTCATTGGCAGGTTTTGCTTGGCGGAATTCTTATATATGTTCTGGAATACCTGTATATGTTCTGCTTTCTTCAGAAATCCAAAAATATATTCAACAAATCAACATCTAAGTAGGCCATTTCAATTTATTAACCCATGACCTATCTTGTTCCAGAATCTTAAGGAGAAATGTAGTGGCTGGATTAAAATTATAAATAGATATGTCATCAGGATTGTGTTATTTATATTTCTTTAAATATAAATGAGTATTTGAATATAACAGGTGGTATTTCTGTTAGAATCCACTTCAGTATTCTGAAGCTTCATGGGGAGAGTAAGTAGATTACAATTCATTAAAAGATGAAATAACAAAAAAGCTTTTTATTTTTTTTGCAAAAAGCCGAGTTGAACTATTCACTCAGAAATAATTAACACTATAGTTTCGCATAAAAAAATCTTAAGTTTTGAAGACTAAAGACAACATAGTTATATTTATATATAGTTATATATATGTAGTTATATATATAGTTATATATATACATATATATATATATACATATAGTTATAAATGTGTAGTTATAACAAGCACTCTTTACAAAGAAAAATTGACTCTCATAATAGAGGTTCCTAGGGGAACAAACACTTTGTCATGTTAGTGTGAGAAGACACCCAACTTAGTACATATGAAAGCCATCTGAATAAGCCTGGAGGAGGAAATACTAGGTAGCCTGAGATCTGAAGGATAAATAGGCACTAGCTAGGCCACAGAGTGGTGGCGGAAAGGGCATTCCAAACATAAGTACTGAAACTACAGTTGGTACAGGGTGCACTGGAAAAACTGAAAGAACTCATGAAAGCTCAAGCTAAAGAGCGGGCAGAGAGAATGGGGGAGAGGCAGTTGAACAGGTAGACAATATCAGATAGCGGAAGGCCTTAGAAGTCATTTTAAGGAATCAGGGAAGGGAGTAGGTAAAAAAAACTTTAAGGAGGCCCTGTGGTCTTGTAGCTAACTGGAAGCAGTCTGTAGATGATAAGAGGGGCTGATGATGGCAAGATCAGATTTTGCATTTTAGGAACACCATTCTGGATACAAGGTGAACAGGTGGGAGGGAGGCTGTGGGGGTGTTGTGAGACCACAGTGACTGACAGGATGGAAAGCAGCGGGAGGATGAAAAAGAGAGGGAACAGGATTCAGTGGTGGACCAGATGTGGGAGACTGGGGAACCCAGGAATTAAAGATGTCTCCCAGATAACTAGCTTGAGCAAATAGTTTCTGAGTTTATTAGGTGGAATTTGTTTCCATTTAACCAATGGGGACATGAAGGGGTTGTATGACTAGCCCAGGGCTGCTCAGTTGGTAAGGCTTGTAAACAAAACTCAAATCCTCCTTGTCCTCTGTTTTTGTTGGTATTACTGATAATGATGTTTTTTCTCACTTTTTCTCTTCTAAACAATTCATAATGGAAACTTTCAAACACAATTGAGAGCCACTACTGTTTAATCTATATCTCTACCTACTCCCCCCACCCCCACCCCTATTCACAGCCTCTACTGGATTATTGTGGAGCAAATGCTAGATATATAATGATTTCATCTGTAAATATTTCAGTGTATCTCTAAAAGACTCTAGAAAACTGTAACCACAATGTCATTATCCCACCTTTAAAAATTAACATCACCAAATAACCAGGTAGTATTCAAATTTTCCTGAATTGTTTTTAAATTGGTTTATTTGATTTGGAATCCAAACAGGGTCACACATTGCATTGGGTTGTTTTGTCTTTTAATCTCAAGGTTCCTCCTTTCTCTTATTTTCCTCATAATTTATTTGTTGAAAGAACCAGGTTAATTTTTCTGTAGTTTCCTTCATTCTGGATTTTGTTGAATGTGTCCATCAGGTATAGTTTCAACATGTCCTAGTTTAATATGTCCCTCTATTCCCTGTATTTACTGTAAACTGGCAGCTAGATTGAAGACTTTGAGCAAGCTTAGATCAGTTCAGGTTTGATTTGAGTAGGGATAGTGTGGGGCAAATACAATTCATAGGTGGTAGTGTGTATCATCATCAGGAGGCATGTTTGGTTGTCCTTCATATTGCTATATAAATGCCCTAGTTCCATTATTTTAGTAGTGACTTGCAAATGGCAATAATTTAACGATGCCTTTAATTCTAACATTCCTTCTTAATTTATTAACTACAATACCTCTATAAAGTAGTAGTTTGAATAGGAAGGGCAAGTCAAAGTTTGTGTTTTAATACAATTGACTGATACTATCTTTTTGGAGAAAAGTATTTAAATGTTTCAAGGTACATCCTCTTTAAAAGCGAGTATTTTTTTAAAAAATGTTTTTAGCACTAGATGTTAACATTTCAAGTAACTTTTAGAATCTGGTATATTTAGAATTTCCATTCTTAATAGGATTTCTTTTGATTTTTTGTTTTTTCTTTAAGAGCTTATATCTGTTCCCTATTTGATAGAATGAATCACTACCAAATGTAAATCTCTAGCTGTAACCAGATTATAAATTTTAAGTTCCTTGAAGACAGTGACTGACTGACTACTCATAAATGATCTGCTTTTCCAATTACCTTTTGGGCATTTCAAACTTAATACATTGCCTTTAAAGCTCCCTGTCTCTGCTTGTTCCCAACTTCCCTTTAATCCCCGTCAAACCTAGTCTTTTCTTCTGACTACCACTCTTCCAGGTAGCCAAGTTTAAAACCTCAGCCATCTTAATACTTCTCTTAGTACTCATGCCCAACCAAATGCAAGTATGTGCCCTCCTGTTGTGGAGGAAAAAAGGGGTTCTATGGAAAGTAAGCTCACAGAGTGTGCTCTGACCACAAATTCCTAACTAGGCAGGTCATGGTGGGTAACAACGCCCAAGGCATATAACATTTTTAGTAAAAGATTTTATTTTTGCCTTAAGCAAGCCCTGTCCATTGTTTCTGTGCTCGAATAAACTCTCATAATGATCTTATAAAAATGGTGATCTCTCTCCTGGGATCACAGTACACATAATGACAGCAGGGGTTCACATCCACAATAGTCAGTCTGGCTGGAAGGGCTAAGCCATTGAAGAGTGCCACTGACCACTTAGGCAGAAGCAGTAGGATCCAGCTCTTTTGGTTGCCCACATTACCCTATTGCTAATTACAACCAACAATTTTGTTGAACCTAATTTGATTACAGTGACCTAGGCTTTGTATAAAGGAGAAATTCTTCAAAATGTACAGGCAGTATAAGCTACATATCTGATCACTGATTGAAAAATACTTCTACTGTGATTTTGCTCTTCCTATGTAAATCTTAAGATTATTGAGTGAAAGCCCAATGATACTGCTGTGTGTTAAACTATTTTGGATAGTAACAGGGCTTTTGTAAGTTGCCTTATTGAGTTTTGAGAACCAAAGTTAAGTTTTCATTTTATTAACTTTCTCTTCTCTTACCCTATCAGGGGGTTTTAACCTGGGATCTGCAGATTGATCCTCCGTGGTAGATGGAGTTCAGGGAGTTTGTGTATTTGGTTAGGGGAAAAAATTATGTCTTTTCATTAACCTCTAAGTAAAGCTTAGAATTTACTTCATCTCTGAATATAGGGAACAAATTGTAGTAGCATTAGCAGTACTTGTTATTTTTGTCATCAGTAGTAGTCACATTTTTCTATCTTGATAAAGTGGTTGCAGGTATCTTGAAATTATCACTACTTCAAAATTACTGTGGTTATTACACTTACTTACTAGATCTTATCTAATTTATTTTTAGAAGCATATTATTATATCCATAAAGATGCTTTGACAATTATTCTTTTGCATTTTATTTTACGCATTTAAAAACATTATTCTGACAAGGGCTCCATAGGTTTTACCAAACTGCCAAAGGAATCTGTGGTTTTACTAAACTGCCTAAGGACTCATGCTGCGAACTCCTGTACTTCTGTTCTGAAGTGAGAATGAAGTTAGCCAGAACCTATGATGCCATGTAGCACGCAAGTCATTTCACAGGTTTTGTAAATTCTTTGGCCATTGATTTTTGTGTACTAAATCATCATAGATTCTGATATCACTAATGAGAGGGAACAAAATACTACGGGAAATTAAATGATTTTCACAAATTCAGGCAGAATAATTTTCCTTTGTATTAAGGAAGTATATGTTTATATAACTTGAAATTACTGTTTCCAAAGGAGTTCTATTTTAAGTGCCTTAAGTTAACTAAAACAGTGGGAGTCTTCGCTGACTTGGGAAATTTTCCTGCCCTCTTTTGGGTGCACCAGCAAATGTGCTTGAAATTGCTTCAAATCTTTTCTTAAACAGCTTGCTATATTAGATGCAGGCCTTTACTTTGTTCAACTAGGGGAACCCAAAAAGACTGATGAACCCCAGGTTTGAAATACCTGCTCTGTAGATTAGAAATACACATCCTCAACATCAGTCTGTTATGGTTGTGTAATGATGCTGTGTATTTATTCTATCACCTAGAAAACTATTTGACAGAGTAGATGGAAGAAGAGTTTAACAATTACTCTGTAATTTCCAAGAAAATAAAACACTCATTTGAAAATTGCATATTTCTAATAAAGGAACTTATAATTTATCTTAACGACAACATAGTCTTAAGATTTATATTGTCAGCAATTAAAAAGGCTATTAGTTTAACTGTAGTGTATTTTGAGGTAATAATGCTGACTTACTTTTGATACATCTTTAGTGTCTGAATGTATTTTTAATTATTAGGGTGACATTGATCAACAAAATCCAGTAAGTTTTAAGTGTGTGAATATATCCTAAAAAAATCTTTTCAACTAAACATTTGAGGACGGTGGATAATGATTAATACTAGACAAACGATACTCAATTTTAATATTTCATGATTTCTTACTAATCAAATGAGAAAACAACTTAGCTCTTAGAGATAATGAGGATCAAAGGCAGCATAATGACATTCAGACTCATTCAATGGATATTTATTAAACAATTACTATGTGTAGAAAAAGTTACTAGAAAAAGATGGATTACATATTTAAATATATGGTTTGAAAACTTTTAGAATGTGAATAAAGCTCTGAATGAAATGTTATATACATCCCAAATCTCTCATAGTGCCTGGTAGCCAATAACAAATTGCCAAATACATAAAAATCCACAACTTTCTGATTTGTTTTTCTCACATCCAAGGCCCACTTTCCTATTCCTCATCTGCGACAAAAACAGATTGACCATGTAGGCATTTACATAATATGCATAAGAATGCATATTATGGAGTGGGTTGAAACCACAATGGGAAAGAAGGACATAAGTTATTACTCGAAATATGTATTTTCAGTATAAAAATTTAAATCCATATTTACAATTTTAGAGAAGGCTCAGGCATGCCAACCTGATTCAATGAAAGTTAAAAGACATACATAATCCTCACCGAACCATTAACAAGTTTTCAGAATTATGATTATTAATCACAACTTCTCCAACCTCAGTTTCCTAATCTGTAAAATAAGGGAACCTGACTGTTCATTAAGATGTTTTCCAGCTGTTATATGCTTTAATATTTATAAGGCCCAAAGATATGTATCCTATTGAAACATTAATCCATTGGTTTCATCCTATGGTAGTATGACCTTTTTTTCCCTTTTAATCTGTTTAGGTATGTTACAGCCTATTACATTAAGCTTACAACTAAACCTATTCAACTATAAAAATCTCACAAAGTGTTCCCCAGACCATTAACTTGCATATTTAACAAGGGTCACTTCAATCCAATGAAAGCACAGCATCTATCTACACTCTGAATTAATTACTGAAGTATGTTCAACTTCTGTTTACTACTGCCCACTACTCCTGTTTTAAGGGCTAAATATCTTGAATTTTTTATCATTTATGTGGCGATTTGAAAGCAAAGTTGTACCCCTGGCTGTAAGATTTGGATTTATGGGTACTATCTAATGCTTAACATTATGAGGATACATAGACTCTGCTTCACCTCACTGGGCCGCTAGTTGACATCAAAATTATTAACGGTTAATTCCTCACACTCTTTCTAAACTCTCCCACAATTCGGAGTTTGCTCTATCACAACATTCCACTAGTTGCTAATCCTACGTTTGTTTTATCAGGGTACTGAGTGCACATATTTTATTTCGAAATCAGAATATTTGAAAAAAATTCAAAAGTAGTTATGATAAAGTAGCTGGTGAACATTTTACTGTTATCACTAGATGCCTAGTTTATAAACAGACACTAGAAACTCGGCTAAGTAGTAAGAGGTCTGTTTCTTAGTTAAGATTAATTACAAACTAATTGCAAAATTGCCTGTTGCACCAATGACTTGACAAAAAAATAAAACATTAAAACGCACATGGAAAGAAAGGGATGTACTTGGAACGAAAAGCGTGCATCTGACCAAGTGTAACGCTATCCTTCAGACTCCTCTCAACAGGGCCGCCTTAAAGACCACGAGCACGAGGGCGCTGTGGCTGACGTTCTGCAGCCACAGGTTGAATGACAAAAGAGCCCCCGTCAGCACCAGTCCCGGGAGTCTGCCAGCCGCACAGTCCCCTCGGCAAAGTCCACTGGAACCATGCGGTCACGCCCTGGCTGCGGGAACTGCAGATTCCCAAACTATCGCAAGTCACCAGGTCTTGGGACAAGGATTGGCTGGCCCAGGACGTTGGGACGGGCATGCCACGAGTCCAAAATAACTCCCGCCCGAGTCCCTTCCCTCGGAGCCCAACGCGGCTAGGAGAGTCTGGAAGGCACCACGTGAATCAGCCCCACGTCGTCCCTTTTCCAGATCAAAAGCATCTCTTGAGGAGCCTACTGAACACCGGCGGGGAAGCAAGTCCCCAAGGTCACCCGCACCACGACCGAACTCCTCGCTTGGCCAGGCAGGCCGGTGGTGGCAGGCGCCTGACCACGGGGCCGCAGCTCTGCTGGGAGAGGCGCTGTCCCGAGCCTCAAGGTCTCCTTCACCAACGCCGCGCTCCCGGGCCACGCGGCTGCTCGAGGCCACGATGCCAACCGGGCCGCCTCCCTCCCCGCGGAGGCCAAGGTCTCCGCTCCCCCGAGGCTGCCTCCGATCCCCCAAGGCGGCCAGGACACCGCGGGGTCCGCGCTAAGCGCCGGCGGCCGTTACCCAACTAACCGTTATGCGCGGCCCCGGTGCCGAACGTGTGCGTGACGCGGCGGCGCGGCTGCGGCTGCGGTTCTGCGGGGCTCAGGGCCCCAGGTCGCGTCCTCCGCCTGCCTCTCGTTCGCTCTCTCCAGCACCCACGCGGCCCGCTACTCACGTCGCAGCTAGCCAGCACTCGGTCGGCCCGGGCGGGTTCGGCGGCTTTATAGCGCGCCGGGAACCGGAGCATGCGCACAGGGGGCGGAGCCGGTCGTCCCCGCGGCCGCCCCCTCTCCCGATACATACTCTCAAACAGCCAGTCGCTCCTCCGCAGGCTCTGTGGCGTGCGCGCCCGGCCGCTCGCTCGCTCGCGCGCTGGCGCCCCCTCCCCGCCACGTGACCCGCCAGGCCCGGCCAGGCCCGCGCTGCGCCCCCCGTACAGCTGCGGGGACAGAGATACCCCTCTCCGCTGCGGGACTCGTCCTTCGACCGTCAGAGCAGCTCTCGGCGACCTACACTCGTGTGGGACACCGATGTCGGCCTCATCCTCCCTTGCTGACGGAGGAAAGGAAAAGAAGCTGGCAAGGACGGATGCGTCGTGCCCTCAGGGGCCTGACTCAGGTGTGTGGGCGACGGGCGGAAGGAGAAGCGGGGAAGCGACTGGAAGTGGAGGGACTGGGCTGGCTTTGAATGGACGCGGGGCCACCTCCTACCTGGGAGGAGGCGAAGAGGCGGGCTCTTGCGGCAACCGGCTGTGGTCTCGCCACTGCAGCTGAGTGACCTCGGAAAGTCACTCAGACCGACAGGGCCTATTTCCTCTTCTCGAAGTTGGCACCAGTAATAGAACCGACCTCATAGGCACTTTGGGGAGTTTTGATGAAAGAATTTGTGGAACTTCCTTACTCCAGGCCTGTGACATTCGACGAATGGTAGGTATTAAACACAAAAGTCAGGAAAGAAGAGTGGGTCTGAGGGTGATGACACAAGTCCCAAGAGGGAGGGTGTGTATGTCTGAAACATGGAGAAATGAGAATGCAGAGAGGCCAAATTTTTATGGACACTGAATATTTGGGACAAAGTGTCATTATAACTAACAATTTTGAAGGGCTAATTATATACTTAGCAATTCGCCTGAATTAACCTCACAACCCTGTGAGACAGGTACTACTACATAATATTTCACAAGTAAGGGGCCTGAGGCTCAGAGAGGTGAAGTGATTTTTCAGAGGTCTCAGAGCTAGTAAGTGGCCGATATTTGAAGTCAGACTCCAGTCCAGGGACTGATTCTGTTATAAGAGCTGATATTGGTTCTTGAGCAAGTCCATTTCTGTTGAAGTGTATCTGTTGAAGTGATCAAATTAAATAATCAGAGTGTCTGTGATATCCAGGACTTTTGAGAAATGCCAATAACGTATGAGTCCAGGCTCCTGTTTTCCCAAAGCTAATAAGTTGAGGAGACTGAGTCAGGCAGAAATCAATTAGCATTTGATGAACACTTGCTGTATGTCCCAACTCTGCGTGCCAAACACACACACACACCACCCCCACCCCCACCCCCACCCCCATTTAAATTCTCAGAACAACCTGTAGGGTAGGCCTTAGGTTTTTGTTTTACAAATGAAGAGCCTGAGATTGTGGTGGAGTGGAGATTGAGGAATCAGGTTCTGAGAGCTCCCATGTGCTTTCCTCTCACCCAGTCTTGTCTGTTTCACACAATACAAAGTTTTCAGTAGCAGTTCAGTTTGTTAGACGGTTTATAATCTGTGACCGAGTACTGCTTATGAGCAATAATCACTTTTTACCTTTGATAAATGCTGAGAAGAAAGGTGCTTCAAGTCATTGGGGTGGCCAGGACTTAGAGCAGTGCTTTAAGATGGGTAAGGTGGCAACAGCATTCAAAGTAGTTGGTAGAAGAATCAAGTTAGGGAGACAAATAGCACTAGTTCAAGGTAAATTTATCTGGGCCTGAAATACAGGATGTCGTGGGAAATGGTAGAATAAGGTGATTCCCAAAAAACCTCAAAAGAAGGCTTAAAGAGGAGCGTAGTGTAGTAAGTTCACAACATTGACCTAGTAGCAAGACCTGAGTTCCAGCCTCACACTTACTAGTTTTGGGTCCTTAGGCAAATTATTTTACTTCTCTGAGCCTCGTTTCTGCTCTGTCAAATAAGGATAGCACTTATCTCATAGGATTGTTATAATAATAAAATTAGTATTTACTTCAGTGTCTGGCATGTAATTAGCACTAAATAAATGTATAACTATGGAAAATCATGAAACTGAATCCTAAAAATTAACACTAAAAGATCTCTCATTTGAATAGACCTCTTCCAAGGCCCTGAGAGGGGCCCTAACGATCTGTTCACACCATTTTACTTAGTGTTTATTGTAATTTTGTGTCACTTTTCTTGACCTATACCAAAATTATCTTCAAGATCTCAGGATCCCACAAAATCAGAATCTGCCCCTAGTGGGAACTGAACTTTTGTAAAAAGAGTATAGGCTCTGGAATCAAAAGGCTTGTTCCCATAACTTATTATTTGTGTTACTCTGGGTGATTAATTCACTCAATTATTCTGGGCCTCGATTTATTTATCAGGTAAATTGGAGATAATAGCTACCAGCCTGAGCTGTTGTGATAATAAGATAGTGCTTGCAAAGGTGAATTATGCAACTTAAAAAGTGCTCTACAAGTTTTTATGAATCAACATTATAATTCATCCATAGTGCATAAGAGGCAAATATCAAAGGCAACAGCAAGGTTCGTTGCTGAAAGAGTAGGCATAGGGTAAGCTGGCAAAAATGATAAAATCATACAGGTAACGTTCTTACTTTTCTGCCAGGATTTCTTCCTGATTAGTCCATGAGACATTGAAGAAATAATCTAGTAAGTATATAATCAGAAATTTAGAGCTGAGAGGAGGTGGAAGATTAGCTAGCACTACTCCCCACAGTTTACAGAAATGTAAGTTAAGACCCAGGGAAGCTAAAAGACTTTTCTAAGGCCACTGATCTAATAAGTGGCATAATTAGAAGAACCAGATCTCCTGGCACCAGGTTTTTCTTACTCTGTACCAAGTGCAGTCTTAAATAAAAGCAGTTCATCGTGGGGTCTTTCAAAATCAGATACAGTATGATGCTTACTCTTTAATGGCTTTTGGCTTTATTGCACCCCTCCCCGCCGCATTTACATTTCTGTTTTAAAGGTTGATAGACTGGATGCGCATCGGTCATCTGCTCTTTGCAAGCTTGTTTAGTGAGCAAAACTTCTGAAGATTTCAAGGTAAGAGTTATTTCAGAAATTAGTAATGGAATGAGAAATGCAAATGTAAAATTTGAAAATTTGTAGCAACTAGTTATTATCCAAGCTAAGAAAGTTACTCAATTGTTCTCTCTGGAAAAGGAGAATAAAACAATTACAGTATATTTTTCTCTAGAATTCAACTACTTCACTTACATTTCCTTCAATCATTCCATCATTTCTGTAGGTAGGAAATAGGAAGGTTCTGTAATTCCAATTTCACTAACAAAACAGCAGAAAAGGATTATTTTAAAACATAATAATTCTCAATTGATTAAGAACAATTCTCCATTTATAATTTATAGTACTTGAATAAGGAAAAGAAACATGAAATTTGCTTTTGTATTTGCCAAGCAAATATCTAGGGTAAAAGAGGATAATGCCCATTTGAAAAACTTCTTTTCTTTAAAGTAGAGAACTCTCAGAACATCTTCCTCTAATTTCATGTTCTATGTCGAATGTAGCCTTGCTGCTTCCCAAGGGCTGGATCTGGATGAACTTGCTACCCTTTGAAGGAAGGCTAACTCTGTGTCTGTGAGATGCACTCCAAGCCTCTCCTTGACCTCTCATTTCTCTAGGGCTCTTCTCGCCTTGTTTCGACCCTTCACTTAATATCACCAGCCTGCAGGTTGGCATCCTAATCAGTTGGCTTCTCTGGTTTTCTGCTGGCAGGAGATAATTTGGTCAAAACAGTTTGGTAGAAAACAAATTGGTTGCAATAAAATTTTCCTCAACGTGACAGATTAGTCAGAAATGATTATTTCTAACCATTGGTCTTTTGTGTGTTTGGTAATTTTGGTGGTCAAGGATTTGTTTTGCTGCTGCTTTGAGTTTTTGAGAATTTTTTTGTGCACAAATATATGTTTTTCAAGGAATCATTCTGTACATACTCTTTACCACATTTGAAAATATTTGCAGTGGCTTTGAAAGTAAGAGACATTTACATTGTTTTTAAATAATTGTCTAAAATGAACTGAGATTAAAAAGCACAAAAGTTTGAAGGAAAAAACCTTAAAAAATTATGATAAACTGACAATTACGCTTAAAGACTTTAAAGGTTGCAAAACAACCCATATAGGTAACAAGTAATTTGATTTCAACCACATTGCCTGATGTTCTTTACCTATGGCATTCTAATTTAATTTCCTCACTCCATTCTGTGATCTGATATAGCTTAGCTCCTCTCTTTGTCTGCCAGAACAGGGAGAGTTTTGGCCTATGTTCTTTGTAACCCACATCACTGTGTAGGATCTTCCCTAGCAAGCATTTCTTCTAGGCATTTCTTCCTTCATATTTGCCAGACCTGTCTACTTCCTTGACCTTTAGTAATCCTGCACTCCTACCTTTTTTTTTTCCTCTCTCTTTCCCTTTCTCTCTCCCTCCATATGTTTTCTCCCTCCCTTCCTGTCTTTAGTATTCTAGGCAGATGGGGTGGGGGAATATTCTACTACTATTAATGATAAATTCATGACAGCTAGGATTTAGGCAATACTTATATGCTAGCCATTGGTCTAAGCACTTTATACATATAAACTTATTTACTCCTTATAAATTTCTGTTACCCAGGCATTATTCTAGTCCCCATTTTATAGACAGATACAGATACAGAGGTAACAGATACAGAGAGGTTAAGTAACTTGCCTAAGGTCACATAATCAGTATTGTTTGGAACCATGAAGAAGTAGTCATCATTTAGTTCCCACCAACAATAAAGGAATATAAATTATCATTTATAACTATTAAGTAGGAAACTAATCCATAGACTTTGAAAGCCATCTTAATCCTTGACCCCGTTCTAGGTTCTTTCTATCTTCAGAAGAGCTAAACAATCGTTAAAAAAGTTGTTGGCCATGAATGTTGCCTTTAAAACCATAATGTGCACTGCGGGGAACCACCACTGCTTCTCTCAGTCTGAGATAGCTGTGAACCAACCTCTAGTCAACTAAGTTGGGGAAGAGACCATGGGACATGTTTTTTCAAAAGCTTAATTTTAAGATCACTTATATTCCAGGCAGTTCTGTATTCTCTGTTGTGAGCATGTGCACCTTATAGACCTCACCCAGCAGCAGCAGCACCTGGCAATTGTAACTCCTGAACAGCTGCACCTCAAGCCTGGTGTGACTCAGGAGAGGGGTGCATGCAGTGAAGGAGGACTCTTCAATCACAATGAATAGCTTTGTTTATCCACCGGCCCAGGGAGCCAGACATGGGTGTTACAACTGGACCTTGATGCTGCTATTCTGGTAGCAGTCTGCACAGAAGTTATTCTACTGTGACCTCTGAACTTCAAATCTGCCACAGTGCCTGACTTGTGACACCTGTGTCCAGGTGAAGTCCAGGTGCTGCTAACTCCACTTCTAAGCTCTGCATTACTAGAGTGAAAAGCCTCCCCTCAACCCCTTACCTCTTGCACAATTCACAAGTTCAGATTCTCTGTCTCTCGTGTTGTACTCTGATAGGATTATTATTTTTCTTTTTTATTTTTGCAATCAGAGAACATGGCCATACAGAGAAACCTGGAAGGGTTTCTCTAAATAAGGTAGAAGTTCTCATTATCAGTCATTCAAAGAAGAAGACAATTCTCACACAGAAAAGCATGAAACAAGTAGAAGGTGGCGCTTCTGGACTTACCTTTTTAGGGTTCGGACTTAGAGGAGTTAAGAAGTACGGATGGTCCTCCTCACTGATGTGGGGGAAGTAGCCTCTGCCACAGCTGCCTAGGGAGCCAGGCAAAGAAGTTCTCCTAGAGACATCAAAATAAAGGTAAATACGCATGCTTGTGAGTCTGTTTATTGTTGCATCACTCTGTCCCTGAATTTTAGTCAAGTTTAATCTAAATCAAGGATTCAAACCGAACAGCCTTCAAGGACCAGAAAAAGCTCAACAGGCCACTCTAAGGTAAGAAGGAGTGGTGAGCAGTATGGTGAAAGGATATCCATATCCATCTAGGCATCCAAGTTCAGATGTTTCAAATGTACTATGTGAAGCACTTCCCCATATAGCATTAACAGACATTTTTGCATAATACATTATTCAATAATTTAAAAGGATTGAATTCTTTAAACTCCTAACACTTTATTTTTATCAAATAAAAGGGAAAACAACAATGACAGAGTGTCGTGTGGATGTTAGAAGAGACAAAAGGTGGCATGCTTCCCCTCCTGAGTCCTTGTGTCAGTCGTGATTTATAAACCATTCCCAAAGAGAAGTTGAACCTCAGGATAAGGTTTGGCAGTCCCCTCTCTATGTACAGAGTCTCCTAACATTGTCACCTTGGCGGATCAGGGTTCAAGTTGAAGAGACCGAGATTTCCTTACAACTTCACCTTCAGTTTTCTCCCATCCCAGCCCTGTGGTTCCATTTTGGTCATTGTAGTCACAGTGGTTGAAATGGCCTGCTTCATCCTTCAGCCCCAAACTCCAAGCCAACTGCCAATAAGTTCTTTCTTCTCTAGTGTTTTCAAACTCATGGTTTCAGACTGAGGGCTTTAAAATTTTCCTGCTTTGGGAGAGCCCTCTTTGAATCTTCCAGATGTACATATACCTCTCACTGTTTACCATCTCTAATCAGTAGCAGGAACGAAACTGGAAAATCTTTCATTAGAGAAATATTCTTTGTTTTATGCTACCTGCCTCCAAGACAGTTGGTCTGCTCAGTGCCCCAAAGCCAAAAAGTGTAGTAATTCTCACCAAGCTCCAAATACACCATTCTACTGCAGCCATTGTTTTCACCACTCCCTCATCCGCCCCCCCCCCCACCCATGCACACACACTTCACTGTTTCGTCTTGTGTATACTTGCCATAGCCACATCAACAGGAACCAGATCTGGAGAAGTTACATGCCACACAAGAGGTCAACAAGAGGCATGAAACCATAAGTTGCAAACAGGCAACAGATAGCAGAGTAAAGGACCAGGTATGGCCTTTCTCTCATGTTCCATCAGGCCAAGACAAACTAAATGAGTCTTTGCTCCTGTTTCCACTGAAGAGATAAGTTAATTTGGGAGCCTTCTAACTCCATCATGTGTATCCCTCTGGTTTAGTAGTCATTTCTTTGAACAACCCAGGTAAGACCACATCATGCATAAAACAGCCCAGATATGCTTCAGCCATAATGTGGGAGTACATAATTCAGGCTTTGTTGACCACCAAGCCCACTTACAAATCCAGTGGAATGAGAGAGTTATGGACTCCGGGAGTCTAGAATTCCTCATCACCACAACCATGCTCTTAAACAAAGGCCTCTACCAAGAACCTGGGGAAATGCCATCCCATCTCCCCAGACTTATACAGATGTCACTAAGATATGCTTAATCAATAGTAAGTTTTAGCTTAAAAGTACTATAAGGCTGAGATTTAAATCTAGGTCTACTTAACTCATAGCCCATGCTCCTAAATGTTAGGCTATTTTCATTTAGTTTGTTCAAAATCCTGAGGTCAAAGAGTAGGATGGGGATGAGGAGATTAATAAGAGACGGGAAATGCAGGGCTGTTTCATAGTTCCAACTCAGCCTTCAGTGCTTGTATGGGCTGTTTCTTCATAGAAAGCACTCTTCTACCTGGTGAGCTTTATACAGGATAATATGCAGATGAAAGAAGCAGATAGACTAACAAGGGAGCAGTTTAGTAGTTCTATTATATAATTCATGCCTCTTCATAATCCAGTTTAGCTTCCCCACTAAGTAATGTGAATTAATAAGGTTTCATAATTACCATATTTCCCAATAAGTTTCTTCCTACATAATTATTATTTACACTTTAATAAGTTACTCAGGAAGGCCACCTCCAAATTAAATATTATACATTTCATTTTCTATTTCCTTCCCTGGGGTACATGATTATTTTGGAAAAAGCATTGGCTTGAGAGTTAAATTCCATATTTTGCCCTACCTCCCTGTTGGAAGACCTAGATAACTATCTCTAGATTTTTCTCTAGCTCCTCTCTGTCTTTCTCCCTCTCTCCCTCTCCCTTTAATATTACATATTTATAAACATTACCAATCCATGGGAATGGCTATTAGTGCATCTCCTTAAGTATTAAAGACTTCAAGCAAAAATAGTGCAGTGTTTGTACATTAAAATTTAAGCTTTCCAAACTCTTAATGTGTTGTCTATTAAGAATACAAAAACCATAGTAAGAAATTATCTTAAGAGTATTGAATAACCATATAAACCTTTTATGATCTAATTTATACATTTTCTATATAGAAAAGTTTCCCTCAGGTTAGCAAAGCAAATTAAATTTCTTTTTTGTTTTCATCTGAGGCAAGAAAGCTGGGGGCAGGGAGGGAAAGGATATATTTAGAGGGATTTGAGAAAGGCCTAATGCCCCAAGGATTTTCTTTCTATCTAAATATTGGAAGGAAGTTTAAATTAGGTATTAGTGTTTGATATGACTTCCTGTCAATTTGTAAAGTTAACTTTTGTAGGACAATTCCTATTAAAAATTGGGACTTTGTTTTCAAAAAGATTTTTGTTCACTCCTTTTTAAAGAGATTGCAAGATCATTTTAACTCTGAGGAACATTTTCTACCTTAGTTACATAGTATGATTGTAGTACAGTTCCCTCTAACACTCCTCCCTTTGTTTTACACTGGAAGGTATTCAGAAATAAAGGTTTTTGGAAATGGAGGCACACATAGATGAAGGCAAAAGACATTCGCCTGTATCCAGGTCTCTAGGCAATCTTCCTCCTGGCCTCTTCCTCTTGGCAGTCTACCCTTATCAGGGGAAAAAAAGATTATATATCCTCACTCGAGTGACGGATTTCCTTGGCAATTTTGATTCTTGCATTCAAAATATATTTAGAGTTTTATGACACCAGAATTGTTGAAAGGTGGTGATAAAGTATTACTGTGCAATTTGTTTCTGTTTTTTTTTTTTTTTAAATATTAGTGATCTATGTTTTTAACTCATTTGGGAAAGAATAGGCTTTAAACTTTTTTCAATCTTTGATACAGGACTCCAGTGAAACTAGCAGTGGACATTGATTGGCTCAAAGAAACAAAATGTTTTTTCTTTACAATTTTACTTTCTGGCTCTTCTTCAAAATGTATTACTATAAACTTCTTATATACAAGGACTGTTTTTTCTCTTGGTATCATACTCATTGGTTTGTGTAGACCTACATACAGGTCTAAAAAAAAAAAGTAGTGAGTTTCAGTAGAATAATGATGATGATGAAAAATAGCAGCTAACATTTGTACAGCATGGCCTCTGTGCCAGGCACTGTCGTAAGCATTTTACGTAGAATTGCTCAATGTAAAACCATTTTTATCTGGTTGTATTTACTTTTCTGGCCAAACTCTATTAAGCATCTGTGCTGCAGAACATTCCACAGTTCAGCCTTTGCTTCCCCAAAATGAATAACTAGAATTCCAATGTCTTCTCTTCAGTATTTTGATTCCAAGAATCTGTCACTTTCTAGATCCACGTTTGTCTCCAAGGTTTGACCAGAATATGTAATAGGTAGCTGCTTTGTTTATCTTAGGATTCTTAGGACATAAAACAGTAAACAAAGCCTAAAGTAACTTTGCACTTGGTATAAAGCCTTGATTAGCTTCATGAAAGTAAGAGATGTAATAAAAATGTTAATTTAAAGTCTGCTTGCTCTACCTTTCATAATTTTTCAGAAAAATATGAGTCAGGACTAGCTTCCTCAGCAAATTGTGTGTGTGTGTGTGTGTACATATGAAACTTTCTTATCCCTTATAATTTAAAAAGTAATAAAAATCTGATGAGGTGACAATAGTTTTTTCCCCCTTCAGACCTTATTTTTGTTCTTAAAAAGCCATATAGTCTCATGCAATTACAAAATTTCACTATTTAGCAGTGAGAGAAAGCTTGACAAAACTGCTATAAGACAAGTTTGGGACCTGACTTTATTTGTTTGCTTGTTTGTTTGTTTATTTTTTGGAAGGAGGGACCTGACTTTTTAATAATAGAGTTAGTGCATTTCCTTCTAGGCCACAATAGTTGCTTTTGCCAGTGACTAGTCATCTTTCCACAGATTTAGGGGATGGAGGATAATCTGCCTTTGTTTATATAGAATTTTTAAAGCAGAAGCCTAGAACCAATAATAACCTGGATAATAATACAAGCAAGCAACAGTAGATTAACAGAATTATTTTTTTCAAATTTTTTGATATTATAATACCTGCTCAAGAGTTCGTGTTAGTTACTGAATTTTCCCCTTAAGTAGAAGACAAAAAACTTTTTTACAAAACATCCTATCTACTCATGGGATTGCTTCAAAATAAACACTTTTTAAAAATAATACTTTTTCCAAAAAAAAAGTTCTTTGTTCAACCAAAGCTCTTTTCTTCCCTATATCTTACTTCTGTCATTTCTGAAGGCATTTACAGAACGTTTGCTTCAGTTTGGCACATTCATTTTAACAGTGCCACTACTATACATTATGGATTCCACAAAGCTTTAGTAATCCAAGTGTAGGTTTAAGACATTCATTCATTTTACTTAATTCATCCATCTATTAATTATTCATTCATTCCATGTTTATTGAATACCTACTGTGCGTAGTAAGATTTTTATAATTGTTTTTAAATTGTTAATTCCTGTACACAGAAAAAAAATTTAAAGGTACAAAGGAATAGACAATGTAAAGGAAATCTTGCACCCTAGTTCCAAGCCATTCACCTTAACTCTCTAGAGTCATCTAATATTACCAGTATCATCTGGGTATGTTAATTTTATGTCCTAGAGGCATAGATACATTCTTTTTTATATATAATGGTAGCATACTGTATATACTACTATGCACCTCTTCTTTTTTTCACTTAACAGTTTCTAATGGTTAAGATTTTTACCTTTTTGGTACATTAGATTAATTTCAACATCATAACCGGCACATTTCAATATTAAATTGTTAGTTTAAAACAAAAAATGCCCCAGAAAAGGCCCTAAAGTGATTTTGGAAAGTCAGTAAAGACTTTGTTACAGAATCCAAAAGTTACCACAAATTCTTACCTTTTCTAAAAATCAGATTCTAAAAATAGATATACATATGAAACAACCCCAAAACCCACAAATCAGAGAAGAGATTAAAAGAAAATAATAAGACATATGCTCAGGAAAAGATAGGTAAAAGCTCAGATAAAAGTAAAGGGGAAATAAGTTTTGTGAAGGTGGGCTTTGTTATTTCATACATGGCCAACATGTTACAAGCTGTTCTTTTGAATGATCAACTATCAACAATAACCTGCTCAGCCAGTAAATCCAGAGTCCAGTGAGGGGGCCCTGTAGACTTTCATTGTTTCTAGCTTAGGGTTCTTCCGAAGGCTCCAAAGAGCCCAACATTTGTCAGAATGAAAGCTTTTTGTTTTTTAAAAAGTTATAATGAAGGTAGACACTTGCAAGGTGTTGGTATTTACCTTTTTATTCACCTAGCTAGTCCACACACAGACTCTCTGATCAATTAAATTGTAGGGACAGATCTAAATGTAAATCCTTTGTTCTGCTGCCATAATTTTGATATATATACTCTAGTAGGTTATACATGTAAAAATCAAGTACTTGCAATATGCTCACATTCTTCTAGTTTATCCAATATCAACTTAACAATGTTTAAGATTTATTAGTGTTTCAATGCATAGTTAATGATGTATTAATATTTTATTCAAAATATTTTATTATTAAAATATTGATGAGAAGCGGGCTTCAGAATAGAGCCCTAAAAATGTTTTACTGGTAGGTTTAGTATTTAAAGAGCAGAACAGAATCCTAAAATGATTCCTGGATAGGCCAAGGGAAAACTGTAAAACAAAGAACACTAATTGAAGCTTTGATCTGGGACCATAATTATGTTATGGTGATTTTGATCTTCAAAGGCAGCTGAATCTTCCTAAACCTGCAGAGTACCTTGTAAAGTCTACTCCCAGCAAAAACAATGAGGCATTTGAGATATCTCAAAAAGATAAGTGGTGAACAAGTAGAAAAATGGGCAAAAGAATAGAATAGATATTTAACCAAAAAAGAAGTGCAAATGACCAAAGCAAAATTACAGGAAAAGATTCAATAATAACCAAACATGTATATCAACAAGACTTTTTCTAAATTACAGAGCCCAGAACCTCAAAAGTTTTTCAAGTAGTGTATTTTCTTTATAAAACCAGTTAGATAACCCTCGAGGGTGTCTGAAAACCAGGACTTTCATGCATTGCTAGTAGGAGTAATTCTAGTTATGAGAATTATCTTCAGGAAATAATCAGCTATTTTTGTACAAGTTTATTCAGTGCAGTGTTATTTATAATAAAGACTATAGATGTCTAACAGGAATAGGTGAATTTTTTGTGGTGTTTCTAAATGATAGATTATAAATGCAGCCATGAAAAATGATTACTCTTTAGGAAAATATAGGGAAATGTTTTGATGTATTAAAGAATATGGGTGTCAAAACACTGAGTACAAAGTGATCACAGTTTTATTTTTAAAGTAAATATGCATAAAAGAATGGGCACAAAAATAATATTAGAAGATTATAACTCAAGTTGTTAAGAATGTTTATCCTTCTGTGTTGGGATTATATGGTAGTAGTTGTTTTCTTCTTATATATCATTGTTTGGATTTTTTAAATATAGTTTTTCAGTGGCACCATGACTACCTAAAAAAAGAATAATAAGGTAGACATTCCATATAGAGAGATTTTATTTTAAACATCTATGGTAGAAAATTAAAACTGGAGAAGATTTATTATTCCATATATAACAATAACAATGACAAAGAAGAGAGTTTGCCTATCAGATAAAATCATAGGATATCCAAACGGGAGGATGGGTTAGAAATAATTCAATTCAATTCTTTTTCTTTTGCAATTGAAAAAAGTCCAAACTTATCCAAGGCTATGCATTTTTGTCTAGTGTTTAGAATCCAAACAAGAATTGGATTTTCTAATTTCTAGAATTTTTATCTCATCTTTCTTCCCTTCTACTTTTATATAATGAAGTAGTTGGCAACTGTGTTCTTTTAAGTCTGAAAAAAGAGATGGAAAAATTTTAGGATAAAGAGAAAAACCGTATCTTAAATAACAGTAATGTTAAAGTAAAGCTTTTCTTTCTGTTTTTGAATTAGCATTTGCCAAAGGAAAAAAATAGCCCTTTTTAAATAAAACCTCTAAGTAAAACTTCATGATTTATTTTTTTTTCTTACATCCTCCATTTTCCCTCAATCAGTTCTATTAAGCCTTCATCAGGGCTAGAGATTATAAGAAAAAATTAAAATCAACTATTCCTGTAGGCTCTGCTAAAATCTGAGTTATTGGTGACTGATGTTGAAATGTTTGATGAAATTTTAATCAACAAATGAAAAGTGGTTGTCAAAGAATGTAATATACACTTGTATTAAAAAGATAGTATCATGTACATGTTGGTTCATACATTTATACATTCAACCAATATTTATTGAGCTCTCATCATGAGACACAGTATTATCCCTGGGTATAAAATAATAATTAAAACAGACCCCAACCTTGACCTTGGAGCTCACAGTATAATAGTCTCTATTAAGTTATATATTATAAGGCAGGAATCATGTCTTATTCATTAGTACAATGAATAAAGCAGACTTTCTTTGAATATTATAGACTAAATGAGTGAATTTTTCAGTGTTTACTTTGCTCTAAACATAACAGACATAAACTTGTGCAAGTTGAGAAATAATGTGGACTAAGAAGCCCTGAAATAACCACTACCAACTTGAGCAATCTCCTTCCAAAGCCAACTCATCATTCAAATCACCCAAAATTGGGTCCCATACTTGGTTTATGAAAAGATTTCTGACAAACTCATTTAAATGTAGCCACCCAATGATAAAGCAAGTAGCCTTGGTGTTCTGAGACTGCTGTCATTTAAATAAGCACAGATTTTTGTCGTCATTATTGTAATTTCTTTAAAAAAGATTTATTTTATAAATGAAATGAGATGATTTGGAGAAGTAATCTGAGAGATTATATGACCCAGCAGCATTTTTGGAAGCAAGTAACAGATTTCAGCACCAATACTTAATAGAAATCTCTAAAGTAATAGATTTTTAAATGATTGGAGTATCAGGAACTTTTTTTTTTTAGCTTATTAATTGATATGCAAACATTTTTTCATTTGCTGACATTTCAGTCAGATCAGGATGTGTGTTCTTGAATCAAAGAAACAGAAGTCTGTGATGGCTTTCCTTTGTTATCTCCCCTGTAAGTAACAGATCTTTCTACCTTAATTTACCTGGAGAGGTAAACACAATATGAAAAGGCAAAGATTTGGCCCTCCCTAGGTCTGGTCTACCTAACAGATAAAGTGGAGTTTACCTGGGACCTCCATGAGTTAGCCTCTACTGAGTTTTAAAAAGAGAGGATAATAAATTGTCCTCTGGGCTGATATAAATGGGGGCAGACAGCAGCTGTCTGTGACTTTATGTTTTGACATGGTTCTGGCATCTAAAAAATGTTAGCCTGTGTTTTGTCACTTTCTAGCAAGTACAGAGACTACACTATCTGGTCCTAAGACTCAATCAACCCACAAGGTTCCATGCTTCCTTGAGGGTAAGAGAAAGGGGTGCCAATATTCTCAGCATTTGTTTTTTTCTCTCTGATGAGCTTTAGAGTCCAGCTAATCAGCAGGCACCGCGCCAGAAAGAGATACATGAGCTTACATCTCAAAGGGTATGTACTCTGATGCTGAAATCATAAACCAGAACATCTGACGTGTGTCTCATACACAATGAGGGAGGGAGGACTGCTGATGGAAATGTCATACGCAGCTGCTTTTAGCACTTGGCTCTCACTGATGACACTTCCTCCTCTGCCACTGTGCCCTACCCTCTTCCTGCGTGAAAGCCATTTAGGGCTCTGTAGTTCTCAGCCTACATGCTGTGAAAGAGGATGTAACTTTATATCTGTTACATAAGTCTAGTTCATGGCTGTTTGATGTGCCTGATGGGCTACTGTGTGGGTCAGGAAAGAGTCTACCCTAATTGTGTGCCCTGCCCTAAAAGGTATGGAATATGGCCTGTTGTCCTAATTAAACTACATGTTAATCAGTGTTCTTCGAGCACTGTCTTCTGCTACTCCAGCTATACAATTAAGCACGTAATCTTGTGTGACTCCATAGTATGGTATGGGTTGTGAGGACAAGCTATTCCCTCTATCTGGAATATTCTCCCCTCACTTTAACATTGACAAATCCTCCTCCTTTGGATTTAAGTTAAAAGATCAATTTCTTGAGATCTTCCCTGACTCTACTTTCTTACTGCTTAAAACCAGGAAGTCTCCCAGTTCATCACTGTAGCACCTGGTACTTCTCTTTTTGCATCCTGTATCATGCTTATAATAATTAAGTGCATATCCTCTCTATTAGACTATAAATTTTATTAGGGTAGGAATTAATTTCCCTTGACTGAATCTCCAGCACCAAGCTTTGCAAACAGTTTAGTGCTTAATAAACATTTGTTGAATGAATGAATAAATTACATCTTTGTAATTATTATAATAATCACTTCGAGAGTCCTTTGTGAAAACCCAACGTTGAACTCTCCATACCATCCATATCATGCAGGTAGTGACTTGTCATATATTTCCCCATGCCTGACTACTGCTTGTCTATATCACCACAAGCTAAGTTCTTACCATCATGGAAAATTGTTCTCAAAACTTTAAGCAATCATTTCTAGGAAGACTGCTGTCTGTGCTCATTTTTAAATGAAACCTAGAAGCCAAACTGGATTTTAGAGTTGAGTGTTGTTTCCTCATATTTTAGTCAATTTAAAAAATCATTAAGCTCCCAAAGATTTCATGTAATCTAATTACATTTGAGAATGAGTTGCCAACTTCTAATAAATTTTTACTACCAAAATACCTTCTTAAACTCTAGAAATTTATGAAATAGTAACTGGAACATTAGTATGTAACTCTTATCTAGAAACCTTTTAAAGTAAGTTCATAGTTGAAATGAGGAAAACCAGCTTCAGATGCTATTTATTCATTGATTTACTGATCCAGCAATTATTAGTGAATACTATAAACCAGATACCATTCTAGATGTATGAGACTATCAGTGAGTATATTCTCCTCAAGGGGATAGTTATAAGATTTTTGTGGTCCATAGACGGTACTCATCAAATAATTCATGTCCTTCCGCTTTTCACAGCCTCCCTTCAGTTAGGTTGGGACCATGTGATTACTTCTAACTAATGACCTCAAAGGAAGTGAATTGCATCAGTTTCAGAATGAAGAAGTTGTAAGATGATGTGCCTCCCTTTTTTCCCCTCTCACAGTAACCTGAGGTTACATGTTCCACATGGTATAGCACAAAGATGGTGGATCCTGAGTCATCTTGGCTACTGAGTGAAGGTGTGGAGTAGAGCATTACAACCTTCACTGCCTGCCAGCCTATGCTAGATCATATGACATGTGTGAGATGTAAATTTTGTTGCTTTAGCCACTGAGAATTCAGGGTTTGCTGGGACAGCCAGCATTAACTACCCTGAGTAAAACAACGGCTGTGATATTTTTATTGCCTTTTATGTGCTAGGCACAGTACTAAGCTGTTTGTAATAGTGATTTATGACTGTTAAAGCCCTGACAATTCTCCTTGCCGAAAGGGAGACATTTTCAGTATTCATCCTGAGCTACTATATTCATTCTCACAAGATCTACTCCTTTTTCTTTTTAACGGTAGCACTAAGATTGATACAAACATTCCAATCATAAAAGGGGATGAAAGTCCTTATCCTCATTCTATGGCTCTTTGAATGGGTTATTTAATCTGCCTTATTTTTCACACAGATAAAATTTGGGCTAATATTTTGCTCCTGATATCACAAGGTTATTATGATGATAAAAATGAGTTAACTATCAAAACTATGAACCCTTTATACAAATACAATATGATCATTCTTACAGAATCTGAGCTACCACCAGTTGTAGAGCACACTATTGTTTTGTGTGCCTCTAAGAAAGAAA
The DNA here is from genome assembly GCA_004027375.1 of Macroglossus sobrinus. Taxonomy (NCBI): domain Eukaryota; kingdom Metazoa; phylum Chordata; class Mammalia; order Chiroptera; family Pteropodidae; genus Macroglossus; species Macroglossus sobrinus. The sequence goes on from PVKZ01004020.1 coordinate 85,010, forward strand.
ATAGTGCTGCAAGTTACTCTATGACACAATGGTTTCTTATCACTCAGCACTTATTAAAGGGCTTATTTAGGTTTATTTAAACATTGAATTTTATCCTGTATCACACTTGTGCATTAATAAAAGGGAAATAATTTGGTTAAGGTTGTTCAAAATGCCTTCACATTCAGAGTCTGTTTTATGAGTCACTAATGTCTATATTTTTCAATACAGTATTACCCCCTGCGATGTCTGTATTTTTCAATACAGTATTACCCCCTGCGACGTCAAGAGCCCCAGGGATGTACCATTCCTTAAGGAGATTGCTGCCTTTTTTTTCTGAGATTTTCTTCCAAGCTTCTGACATGCATTCTGCACATTTTGAGGCTGGTGCTTTGTTGATCTTATCAGAAGCTGTCAGTGAAAGGTTTTCAGGCATCAACTAGGATTAATATTTCTTGCATAAATGGTGCTTTTTTTTTTTTACTGAAATGGCCATAGGTTTCAGTTGTCCAGACATGCCACAAGGAACAACAACCAAATTTGTAGATGAGCAGACAATAGCAATTGTGGAACAATGAACATCATCAATTGCCTCTATATCAGAAATGTTAAAAATGCAAAAATACATGCATCTCAGAATAGATAAAGTATTGGGGTTTTTTTGTTTTGTTTTTTGGCTTTTTTTTTTTTTTTTTTACAAATAATGAATATATAATAATAAGGCCCTAAGAAGGTCAACTACACAGGAACTCACAGATCATTCTTTGATCTCCATACCGTCATTAACGCTCTAATCCAGGCCTTCACAAAGCAGTAAGAAAGGCCTGGGGTTTGGGGGATAGAGAACTGACTTTGTTTCCAAAGACATGTATCTGACTCTTGGCTCTTTAACTTTTCATATGTGCTACTTTGGGAGTCAAGTCACTGCTCAGGGGGAAATACTTAATTCAGAAGCTTTTAGGGGGGATTTAATGTATGCAAAAGTACTTTGTGAAATGTAAAATCTATATGTAAAGACAAGAGAACATTTGTTGTGTGCCAGGAACTGTGCTTGGCACTTCACATGCATTATCTCATTTTGTCAGATATATGCTGAGGCATACAAGGATGGTCACCTTGCAACCTAATGCATTCTATATTGTATGAAATGTTTTTCACAGAATACCCCTTTCATTGCCTCACTCTTTAAGCAGAAATCTTCTATGGCTACTGTTTGGATCACAGACAAGAGCTGTGACAGAGCTGCAGCCTCTCACTTGCTCTTGCTGTGCAGCCAGAAACATTTGAAATAAGAGACTGTTAGGCTACCAGTGTACTGCCATCTCTGTAACTCTGGTGCCAAAACTAGCCCCTGAGGACCATGCAAAAGTTTGTACTTTTGGTAGAAGTCCAAAATGATCCAAGATTCAGGGTATTGATCTAAACAGGGATTAGACAATTTAAATAGATTCAGGTATGCAAAAAGTTGGCATTCAAAACTTGACCTTAGAAACTAGAGATCCCAATGACAAAGATATAGTTTGGGGGCCTATAACTGTATTCATGGGAAGAGAAGTTACCCGCAAGAAATCTAGTTCTGGGGAGTAGAAGTATAAGGGAGGAACCCTCCAAAGCTTGGTTACCTTTGAGACCGACTATTTGAACTAGTGACCGAGCCTCCTCGTGTTCTTCTAGTAGGAAATATTGGAGTCTTTGAATTGGAGTGAAACTTAATCTACAAATTAGGGCTATTGATTCAAGGTCAGAGCCTTGAGGAATATGCGGTTAAAAGCTAAGCACTTTATTACACCAGATATATGAAATGCTATCTTGAACTACTAATAGGAGGGGATTAGGTGGAGGAGGGTGGTTAAAGCAATAAACTTTACTATATTTTATATGTCCACAGGATAGAGGCCTTTGTAAAGCTTCATAGGAGCAAAGACCCAAAAAAAATGACTCCCAAGACTCATCACAAGGCCGCCTTCTTTAGGACACCTTCCCCAACAGCAGTGTTGTAATATTTAACTTGTAACTCAGTATAACACTCGTGTTGTCTGCTGATTAGTTTATATACACATTGACTTCCCATTGAGATTTTAAACTGAAGGATGGTAATAGCATCTTACTTTAAAAGTATTCCGCATGTATAATACCTAGCACAATATTATGTAGTGCTAAGACAACTTATTAATGTCACTGTTTGAATCTGGCAGAGCTGATATCTTGCATGATCTCTGTAAAGATGAGAACCCAGATTACTTTTTGCCATTCAACACATGTTTTTCTGTGAACCCAGCCACTCCAAAACTGTTGCAAAATCTGACACTCCTCTTTACTTCCCCGGAATGCCCTTGTAATTGCCAAATGTCGCCTTGACTCATGGAAATTTTTTTCCAGATCTGTGGATTGCCAGCCCTTGCAGCTATTGACCCTTGAACTCCCATTCTTCTATAACAGCAAATCAAATAGTATTTCTTCAGACACTGAGCTCGTTGCTGTCGAAGGTACAGGCGCAGCTCATTTTATTGTGCTTTACTTTATTGCACAGATCATGTTTTTTACAAATTGAAGGCAAACCCTCCACCAGCAGATATGCTTTATTGCAGTATTTGCTTTGTTGTGATAGTCTGGATCCAAACCTGCGGTATCTCCAAGGTATGCCTATGTAAAGGTGTGATCACCGCCCTCATGGAGTTTACACTTTATATGTAAATAGTAGGTAAAGACAAGAGACAGTTTTATATAGTAGAAGGGAGAGCAAAGGCAGTGATGCAAAAAATGGCTCTAAGAATTCACTGGGGAATGAGATGACCTTTTTATTCCTTCTATCTAGAAGCTGGTGTAGGAACTCCTGTGTCCTGTTTTTTCCTTTATGTCACTAATTTGAAATGCACTTAAGAAAAAGATATGATGTCCTTGACCCACACCAATCATTTGTGTACCTTGAGCCATCTCTTGGGTTTTAGATTCTCACCTCTTGCCCCGAGGTTACTGAGTGGCACCCAGTGAAATTCCTGTCTTGCGAAATGCCTTCGTCCTGTCTTTACTACTAAGTCTTGTTATGTTCGAGCCTGTACTCTTGACTCAGTATTTAAGTTTTCTGGACCTGCAGACCTTGGACTGGTACTAGGCCACAAAGATGTTTATTTGTGTCATCACAAGACTTACTCTCATCCCCCAGGGTATATATAATGTCTACTCATCCTCATCGTTCTTCCTGGAAGATAATCTTTTTAGAACAGACTTTTCTTCTGAGATGAAAGGACTTTGTCAAAAGCAGTGCAATAGCTACTGCCTCCTATCCCTTCATCTCATTTTCCCCATTTCCTCCCTACCTTCTCTCCCTTGGCAACTTCATCTGTTTCCCTATGAGAATAAATGTTATCCTATTCCAAGTCTTCAATCAGTGTGTTCTAAAAGGAGAGAAAGCCTAAGAGTATGAGTCAACTTTATTCCTGGTGCTGAACCCTGTTTATTCTCGTTAGTTGGCCTAAGGAAGAGGGAAGGGAAGTGCCATTTCTATTTCTCTTGCTATTTAAGAGAAACGAATGATGGTCAACCCATTTTATTAACTTAAAGGAAGTCCATTGAAAAGAAAGTCAGGTGTTTATGGTGCTTAACATGTTACAGTTGGCTTTATAACCTTGGTGTTGGCTTCTTAGGCAAAAACAGAATCAGACTGCTCCAGGAAATCGACAGGCATCCGCCGGGAGGCCTGATGGGTGAAAATGCTCTCCTTCAGCTTTTCTAGGTGTGCAGAGTATGACTGTGACCTGCCCTGTCCCCACCTTGTATTACAGCGACTTACGTTTGCTCCTCTGTCGCCATTAGAATGTTGCCTCCTAGAGATGAGAATCTGTTTTCTTATGCATCTTTGTTCCCCTCCATTGTATATGCCAGTGCTCAGCAAACATTTTTATGTCAGTCAAGTCGAGCAAGCCTCACCAAAGTGGTAGCCTGGCTGTGTGGAAGTCTTTCAATTCTGTGTGCCAGCTCTCTAAGTGTTAAAAATAACAACAACAACAACAATCAAAAGGAATTACCTGTGGCAACCGTGAAAGGCAGCTCCCCTGAGAGCCAGTGACGACAACAGAAAGGGCAAGGAGACATATTGGGGTCGTAGTCATTCGGACCCTAGCTCAGACAGACCAGGGAACGGCTCTGAGGAGCTTTATCCCGCACAGAGCCACTGGCTAACACCCACGTTCAACAGCGGTGTCACTGACTTTCAATGCTCAGCGGACAGCCTCGGAGAGTCCTTGCTCCATGTCTCACACAGTGAGTGAGAAAGGGGAGACTCTCTCTGGCCGGAGCCTGTAAACCTGAGAGGTTCCTGCTGTGGGGATGGCTGAGAGACAGAGCAGATGTAGTAGGAATGCTGTGCTCTCCCCTGACTGCCTATTTTGGCCATCTCCCTGCCTATAGTCTCCGCAGTGCAAGGGTCAGAGGCTCGCGCCAAGCCAAAGACACAGGAGAAAGATCTGGAATCTACCTCCATGGGTGGGGCCTATTAAGTCAAGCGGGGAGTGCACAGAAGGGAATGTTCAGAAAACAAACTTCTTGCAAGAATCTGGAGTCTTAAAGGGGCCGAGTCTTCCTACTCACCTAACCCCTGAGCTTTACTTTAGTGCACGAATGTTGGGGAGAGGTGGGATATGGTACGAAGTGGTATTTTGAGTGTACGGACTTGGCAGTCCCATTGGCCTTCAGTGCAGAGAATCAATAGCTGTAGCTTGACTGCCCCGATCAGCCCTACCCCTCTTTCCCAGTGTCCTCTGAGATCTCTCGAGTGAGAGGCCACGGATAGTATCAGGTCTCTCCTGTGTTCTGTGTTTGTGCACCAAGAGTTCTGGGTCTACCTAAGATTCTTTTTATCCAAAAAGAGCTGGGAATTGTAGGCCTCAAAAGGCAGTGCCTTTAGTTCTTGTGCCTTTTCAATATGGCAGCTAGAAAAACTCTGCTCCCTTAGGACATTTCCTTTTCCTGTCCTCTGAAGATGTGTAAACCCGTCACCCGCAGGAGGGGAGAGGAGTTTGTTCCCCCTAGTCTTTCCCTGTGGGCTGCTATGCACAGTTGCTGGGCAGCGAGGCACCTATTCCTTGGCTTAAGCTCTGAAGATACCCTGAGCCCAAGGTTCTGGGGTTGACTGCCCTCCTTTAAGTCTAACCGATAGGGCTTCCAACCTTCTTTTTTCACTGGTTCCAAGCATTCCCTGCTGTTATCAGCAGGAGACTCCCACACGTTCTGGCAGCTCTGCGTGAGAGCGGGAACCGCTGCTGTTTCTGTAGCTGTGGGGACCTACGGCAAAGAGCCAAGAAAGCAAACACTTTGGCCATGTGCACCGATTCCCCCAGAGCTGGCACAGCCAGGGAGTCTGCAGAGCTGTGTAAATCCTCCCCAAGCAGTCTGTCTCTTCAGGAGCTGCAGAAACAGTGTGTGTGACCTTTTAGTTTTTGGTACCTAGGTGAGAACTGATTCTGGGAAGTCTCTGTTTCAGAAGCTGGAGAGCCAACCAGCAAAACCTTCAGAAAGGAAAAGGTCTTACCTCTTGCCAGTGTCGGGACTTTGGGGCCTCAGTGAGAGGTCTCCCCACCAAGAACTTAGAATTAATGTTGCCCTTTTAGATTTAAACCTTAAAATCAATGCATAATGGATCAAAGTATAGTGGTTCCAAAATATAGTAAAAGAGAACTATGCTGTCAGTCAAGGTTGGTCAGCCCTGAGAGCTGAAGGAAAAAGAGGACCTAAGAGGCAATTCTGGTGGTGTTTAACCAAGTATTTTTAGATCAGAAGTTACCGCTGGCCTGTTCAGCTCTGGAGGTAGGTAAATTGCTGCTTTGAAGTTGGGTGAGTTTGCCTCTATGAAGCATCCAAAACATAAAACAGACTCCCCTGTTTCTCATTCCATGCCTGCAACAACCTACTCTTACCATCTGATTTCCAAGTGCTGGTCACAGGACAAGAATGTTTTGGCTGTTGCCATCATACTGCCCTCTATTTCTATTCGTAATTTTCATTATGAATAATACTGGTGTTCTGGCTTTGCATACCCATCTGTGGGAGCCAGAGTCCACTGTGGGAGATGAAGCTACAATTTCTTTCTTTCTTTCTTTCTTTCTTTCTTTCTTTCTTTCTTTCTTTCTTTCTTTCTTTCTTTCTTTCTTTCTTTCTTTCTTTCTTCCTTCCTTCCTTCCTTCCTTCCTTCCTTCCTTCCTTCCTTCCTTCCTTCCTTCCTTCCTTCCTTCCTTCCTTCTTTCTTTCTTTCTTTCTTTCTTTCTTTCTTTCTTTCTTTACTTAGGCAGGCAACTCTCGGTTGACCTCACAGATTGCAAGGACCTTGACAGTTTACAATCCCTTATTTTTTATTTTTTACATCTACAGCACCTAGGTGTTCTCCCATCCAAGTACTAACCAGGCCCGACCCTGCTTAGCTTCTGAGATCAGACAGGATCGGGCTTGTGCAGGGTAGCATGGCCATAGTCAAGCCACAATTTATGTGTTAACAGAATGGATTTCTAAGCTGACAGTGCTGAGAACCCTGGTGAGTCACCAAGGTAAAGATGTGCTGCCATGGAGGACCTTTTGGGATTCCTGGAACCTCCCTGACTGGGTGGTCAGGCTCCTTCTTACTTGGACTTGTAAAGTTATCAAGCCTGATGATCTGTGCATATTCAGGAACTGGCAGTGTAGAACTGTGTTTAGGATCCTGGTCTGAAGTCAGATAGACCTGATGCATATATTTTCTTCAGTTATTAACCTAAGTAAATTGCCTAATCTTTCTGTGCCTCAATTTTCTCATCTGTGATTTGGGGATAGCAAAACTGTTTACTTCATAGCTTCCTTAGGAAAAAATGTGACAGCCTGTTAAAGCACTTCATGTACTGTATAACATAAAATGATGCTTAATAAACAGTAGTTATTCTTATTTTTAGACCTCTCACTAGATGCCAAGCATTGTGCATTGATATGTTTGCCCCAAGACAAACAACTAGCGAGTAGTAGAGAGTGTTGGACCAGGCCAAAGCTAACGTATTTGACTGCTAGTTTAAATGGTGTCTAATAGTTTAACAATCATGGCAACACTTGCACTTTCAAAATGTCTCTTTTCTCTTTGAAGAAATAAATTTAGAAGACTGTATACTTATTCCCAAGCCTTTTTGGAACTCCTCTTTTGGACTTAACCTGAGAAATCTGTGATATATTTTTAAAATATCCTTAACAAAGACAAATCTTTGTTTATAAAGAGAAGATTTGATTTTCCTTAATAACCAAAACATATTTCATGCCAAGCCCAATAAATAAAGTGGAGAATTATAAAAACGTGGCATAGAAAGCAGTTCCATGGTTTTGACAGAAGTAGCAAATATGGAACGAAATAAGGACATATGTATTGATATTAGTAAATGAGGTTAACTATGAATGAATTAAGTTACTGTAACTAAAGACTAATTAGTCGATTACTATGGACATAAAGGCTTTATCGTTTTAACAATTATATCATTGGCATGAAAGTATGCTCATCAAACCTGTGACTCAAAGCTGGAAACGGTGATTTTTCTTTTAAATGAGGAGTTGAAAGTTAAGTTTAACAGTTAAATGTGAGATCCTGCATTTCAAGCTATAAAAGAATAACCGACTAACTTCACATACAGGTTAAGCAGTATAGCTTAGCAGAAGCACATGAGTAAAATTCTTGGAAGTTTTAGTAGATAAGATCTTACTCTGAGTTAATGACTACCAAGAAAAATACCAAGATAGCAAGCTGAATTAAAGGAAGCATAGATTCTAGAACAAAGGAGGTAACACATTAATGATTAGAATTCTAGAAACTACAGTTTAAGAAGGATATGATGCAACTAAACTGTATTCGGAAGAGTAATGATGGTAAAAGAACTGTTGAAAAGGTAGGAGATATGTTGTTTGAAGGTAAAAACTGGGGAGTGGGCACGATTGATTTCTTAAAATATTTAATGTACAATTGGTCTACGGCCATGCCACCATGAACAAGCCCCATCCTGTGTGATCTTGGAAGCTAAGCAGGGTCAGACCTAGTTAGAACTTGGATGGGAGACTACCTAGGAAGACCAGATTCTATAAGCATAAAAAATAAAAAAGGGATTGTAAGTTGACAAGGTCCTTGCAATCTGTGAGGTCAACCAAGGGTTGCCTTGCCTAAAAAAAAGAAAAAATTTGCAATCGCCTGGGAAAAGGATTCAGGTCATTCCATGTAGTAGCAAGGTATGGGATAAGAAAAAGGTGGAAGCTTCACTGAGAAAGATTTTTAGTTCAGAGTGCAAAAGACCCATGTAACAGTGACAGAAAACTAGAAATGAGGTTTCAGGAAAAAGTTTCTTCATCACTTGAGGTCGCCCTACGGAAACAAGAAACTGAACAACTTGACCTATCTTTGTCCCCAAGAGTGGATTCAAGCTTGTCAGCTTCTATTGATAACCATCACTGGCATCCAAAAGCAACCTTAAGGCATCCATGGGTGCTGTGAAGCTAGAGTGCCAACCATGCCAGTTTTTCCAGGACTAAAGGGTCTCTCGGGGTGCTGGACTTATGGTGCTAAAACTGGGAAAATGTCCCATGCAAACTGTGGTAAATCGATCACCCAGAGCTGCGGGAGTTTTAAATAAAGTGGGTCGTGTAAGGCATGGTTGAGGCAAACATAAAAGATGTGATCAAACCTTTATTGAACCAACATGTGACTAAATGAAGGCATTGTTTTTTACATATAAATGAAATTTGTAGATATTTTAATCTTACCCTTTAAATACCAACAAATTTATTCATATTTGATTGAAAATGTCCTAAAACATATTGCATAGTCCCCTATGCTCTTTATCAGGCAATATGAATTACAAATTTGTGTTTTTTTAAAAATATATTACCCCAAAATTAGAACTGGAATAAAAAGTGATAAAAGAAATCAGTTGAGACTTAAGTTTTGACATAGATAGGTTTGACCTTGTTTCTGTCAATTATGGCATGTAGGTTACTTTATCTTAGTTTTCTCAACTGTAAATTGGGGATAATATTTATACCTATTACATGGAATAGAGCCTAGTAGACCATAATAGGCACTTGATAAATGGTATTTTGTCATTGTTGTTAAAAAGCAACAGTTATTGTCTGGGCTAAACAGCTCTAGCCAGTTGTATTGTCTTCTGGATCATCTGAACAGACTCGCTGTCTGCTCTCAGTATCTCTGGTCTGTACACGTAATCCCATTATTTTATACGCAATTGAATGACTGTGAGGGTACTTAAAACGAGGGAACAAAGTGCATGTGCTTTTTGGTGGCTATTTATGTGTTCATATCCGGTAACTTTGGATTTTGTTCCAATTACCTGGAAGTCCTGGAAACATTACCTGGTTGTCAATGTGGCATTACAAGAATCAGTTAATCTGCCTGTTTTACCAGCAGTTTGAAGTTAAAATAATCATTTTCAAACATAATTTTACAAAGACTCTTCTTTTGTTCTACCACCCATTTTGTCCAAAAAAAAAAAAAGTCCTTATTCTTTTCTTACAGTCCCTCAAATACCAAAGAACTACTTGGACGAAATCTACACCTGAACTTCATTAGTTTTTTTCAGGAAGCCCAGGAAAGCAACATTCCCAAAGCACAAGAATGAGACGTTTAAGACAGTCATTGTTTATCCTTTCTGAAAAAGCAGCAGGGAAACACGCATGTGAGAATCACAGGGAGAAGGCTCTAAATGAATAAGGGGACATGGAGAGACATTTAAAATGGCTCCAGTGACTTTCCTGCCCTTCTCTCTCCTCCTCCGGTCTGCAGATCTGACCATTCCAGCCCGAATCTGTGGGTCACTGCTGGATCAGCTGCACTTCTCACTTCAGGACTGAACAAAGATTACCCACTAAAGTCAGGCTCTAAAATCCATAGTAGCCCCCGGAGGTGTTCCCTGGGAGAGAGAAAGTGCTTCAGAAGAGCAGATGAAGTCAAGTATACTGGCATCTTTCACGTGTTTGTTTGAAAATTGTGGAGTTTTAAAAGATCTTTTTAGTCCAAAGTTAACCTATTTGAAACCACTGGGAGTTGGCCTCTTGTCTGCAGGTTTAGCTGGAAGTAAGCAATCTAAAATAAATTTTTTTTCAGACCTTGTTTTTGATCAGACTGTTCAAAGAAAGACTTTTTGGGTAAAAGTTCAGTAGGCCGAAACAATAGAAAGATTTATGAGTAGACTATGGCTTTCACTCTTTTTCTCTTTTAATATGAAAAATTGAAGATCCCATACAAACCAAGTTCTTTTCATATTTTCTTAATATTTCATTATTTTCTAAGTAGTCGTAGCAGTTTTTTCTTTAAAGTATAATTGACGTACAGTGGCATTCACTCTTCAAGCGGAAGTCTCAGTTCCCTTTTGCTAGCCTACTTCGCAGGAGAACCTGGACACAGCTTGTGAGAGTCAATCAGAAGATACTTTTCAGTTGGGCATTTATCTAGGTCTAGGAGAAGCCGAAACAATTTTCAGAAGGGTTGGTCTTCACTTGTCAAATAACCTCCTGAGTCATTTGGCCAAAACTCATGTAATGATTAAAAAGCAAAAGAAAAAAAGTAGCAGGAACTCTCATGACTGTGTATCGATCCTACTACGTAGGTTGCTATAAAAATCACCCAGAACTGAAGAAGAAAAGGTAGCCAGTTTGACCCGTCTCCTGATTTAACTATTTTAAATCTTTACTCTGAGATAGAAAAATAAACTTAATCTTTTATTAATGAGCCACTAAATTAGGAAAGGCCCAAATGAATTCCTGTTTTAAGAGCATGAAGGTCTATGAGTTGGCCTGTGTGTTCCAGTTGTGGCAACCGTATGTCCTAAATTATCTGGAAAGCCCCAAGTTTTGCACATTTTATCTCAGTAGTCCTTTACACAGGTCATGAAGTTTAGAAATTTTTCAGTTTGTAAAATATTTTAGTTATAGCCTTGTAAGCACGGTTAATGTGCAAAGCTGTCATGGGCTGGAGGAAGGCTGAGGAACCAGTAGTTATCCTCTACTCCCTTCAGACAGCAGACCGATGTGATAACAAGTCATAGCATCTATATGGTTTTAATGGACACCAAAAGAACAGGGTTATCACAACTAATACTAGAATGTTCCTGACCTCCTTACTTTAGTGTTAGTGGGGAAAGGAGAAGGGGTATTGGTTTATGTCTCGTATGAGTCGTCCCCCTTCTAGATGGAAATTACACGCTTTTCCCAGTGCCTGCTGCATCATGTGCTCTTCACCAGCCATTTGCTCCATCATGAGTCACACCGGAACTCCTGGACACAGTTCTCTTGTAGGGTGTTCCCTGTGGTGAGCGCAGTGTACGAGTAAATGCGTAGTAGGGCACACTTGTCTGTACGCTGCATCCTCTCATTCCCCACACTTCCACCGCACAGGGTGATTGTATGTCCATGGGACTTAGTGAATAGTTGGAATACTTGGAGGAAATCACAGTGTAGAAAGGGAAACCATTAAACCGAACATGAAATTTGCTGTAATCGCACAGCCATCATGCGTTTGGTAGGTAGGAGCCCTGAAAATGCCATCAACACTTACACTGAATCTCATTAATTAGAAGTTGAGACTCATGGCCAATAGACCTGCTGCTTCAAGAGTGAAGTCCATGTTCCAGTCTAAAGTTTCTCATGCCACAATGGTTTTAGCTGGCGAACCCACAAAATACTGTAGAAGGGAGACCAGCAAAATCGAATGCCCTGGATCTCCTGCAACCCAGTCTCTAACCTTCCTACCCGACCCTCAGGTCTACGGGCCCTGCCATTTTCTCACCTCTGCTGTGGGGCTGTCCACCTGCCTTTGGGAAGTTCTTGTCATTATCCGTGGCGTTGATTTCACTCCAAGAACTGTCTCTTGCTGTTTCCAGCAGTTCATTTGCTCAGAGTGAGTCAATCAGTCAAGAAAACCCAAATGCTTCAGGCAGCTCCCACAGACCAGTTGTGGCCTGTGACAGAAGCTCCAGCCCCACAGAGCCGTCCAGGTGGGTACGTGGGCCCTCCAGGCGTGATCTCTGTTTAAGTCTCCTCACCACTGTGAGTAGCAAATACGCCCCCTCATTCTTCAGACTGTCTAGCCTGCGACTGTTGGAACACACTGACACACATGCACACACACATCCACACCTTTCAGGGGCAAATAGTAAATCACAGAGACAACATAACATCTAAGCTACAGCTCTCAAACTGCCTATACATTAGTTCGTTCCACAGACATATCTAATCGTTACGGTGTTTTGTGGTGGTTGTTGCTGTCTAAAGGATTTTTAATGACTCTAGAAGGGGTATACATTTCCCATTTTCCCTCAGTCTCTAGTCATCCCTATTATATTACGTCCAGCTGCTTTACACATTTATAGTACTGGCCTGCCCGCTGAAAGCATTTGAGTTTGAGATCCTGTACCTAAAGCTATAAGGAGGAAAATCTACATTTTCCTAATTACAGTTGTCTCCCCTTTATCCATGGTCTTGCTTTTTGAGTTTGTTACCTGCTGTGAACCAAGGCCTGAAAATATTAAATGGGAAATTCCAGAAGTACCATTCTGAGTAGAGAGATGGACTCTCGTGTCGTCCTGCTGTCTCAACCAGGACTTGAGTCGCTACTTTGTCCAGCGTGTTCACGCTGCGTATGCTCCCCATCCATTAGTCACTTAGCCATGTTGGCTAACTAACCAGTTATTAGAGAGAAGGAGAGCACTCTCACATAACTTTTATTACAGTATATTGTTATAATTGTTCTAGTTTATTATTGTTGTTAATCTTTTACTGTGCCAAATCTGTAGTTTAAACTTTGTCATAGGTGTGTATGTACAGCCGAAAGCATATATAGAGTTCGGTACTATCTGTGGCTTCAGGCATCCACTGGGGTTTTTGAATGTATCCTCCATGAATAAGTGGGGACTGCCGTACCCTGTAATATGTGAGCATGTCTCCTTTTCTCCCCTTCTGCTTTTACACTCTTCCCCCTGGATCTTAGTTATAGTAGTTCACTCACGTAGCTACTCCTAAACTGTGTGAAGCTTTTAAACATTCCTTTAAGGATCTAGGTAAGTTCTTAGCAAGACTTACCCTTTCCACCAACCTTAAAACGTGGGAGACGAGGGGGAGGTTTGCTACTTCGGGCCACATTCATACTAGTCATTCTCCAAGTTTTCCTTAGCATTCTCACTGACACTGCTTGGAGTACTGATAGCTGAGCAATGATTCCTTCAGGATTTTATTTAATTTTTAGTTTCCTCCTGTTATGCCACCAAACACTTTCATTTGTTCCACAAAGATGTATTGAGCTCCTACTATGAGTCAAGCATACTCTTACTGGGAATGGGGCAGTGAACAAAGCCCACATTCCAGCGAAGGCAACAAGTTCAGTAACTGCAGTAGAGAACCCATCAATAATGCTGAAGATTTAATATATTCTGGCTTTAATTCAGAATTACCTATCTTACATGTACATCTTTCATGTAATCAGGAGATTTTTATCTCAAGTAAACTAATTGCATGTTATTAAATAGCAACTTAATAAAATGTTCACACGTGACCAGTCTGTGACTAGTTAGCTCAATAAAGGTATAATGATTCAAGGTCATTATCTCTTGGGCTTATTTTATGCACAATTTAGTTAATACCTTTCAGGCTCATAGCTACCAAGTGGTTTGCTAACCTGGCCAGTCCTCCTTCAGAGGCTTGCACTTGGAAATGAGAGAAATCTGGAGTGATAGATTAGGTGCCTATTAGCACTGTTAGAAAAACAACTTGACATCCACACCCTGCGGATGGTATTCTAGAGACAATAGTGCAGTTGTGATCAAGCCCTGGGGCAGTCTTCTCGAACAGCTCTCCAGACTTCCTTGAGTCTCCTCTAGCCAGGAAAATCATGAGGCTCTTCTTTTCCTTGGACGAGATTCTTGGGGTAGGATTGCAGTCTTTTTATTTCTGTGCTGCTTGTGGTATAGGCCTCTGTCTCTTTTCAAGAGAGTTTCTGAATTAAACATAATATAAGAGAATAATAAATGCGATGGGAGCATTTTGAGAATTTAAGCTTACACTTTCTGGTATTTCGCGTGTTTGGAGGGCCCGGTTCTATGTATGTGAAGGTCCCCTGTATGTGAAGAAAGCTCATCCTGATGGAAGGAAGAGAGGACCACCAGGCAGGATTGGAAGAAGGGAGTGATTCTGGTCACCGACTGGATTCGTGTTTGAATCCTAGGCAAAAGGAGCTGAAATAGAGGACATGTAAAACCCAAAAGAATAGTTCCTATATATTCTCTGTGAGCCCTCAGGACCTTAAAGCAGCCCTTTCAGGTTTGCTGTGTCACTGTGTGGGACAGAGTTGGAGTGCAGAGTGCTTTTGTCAGTTGGAATTTCTGTTAAGGTGTAACAGCCAACAACAGCAAACATCACTGTGTTCATGGAGCACAGATATCGGTGCTGCAGGTGCTTTTGACTCTGGCACCGGTGTGTACATACAGGTTGGCTTCAGGAAGATGGGAGATTGCACTGAAGTGAATAAGAGGAAAGAGTGCATCTAAGGGTGGGGAAATGTAGTAGTTTTACACAGTTCTCACGTTCAGAGAAGGGAGTTATAAATATGGAAAGGGGAAAGGCCAAAATGAACCTTGCAGTGCTGGGCTGGAATTGGAAATATCAGTGTGAGCACACTGTTTTATAAGCGTGTATGAGTGTGTGTGTGGAGGACCTCCTGCCTTCTGAGAGGGCCTATAAGAAATGACACTAGCACAAATCAGCATACCCAGAACCCAAATCTTTCTAAATAACATTCCCCAGAGAAGTAGAAGATTTCAGGGCTGATGCTGGGAAAACTCCAAGAAAAGCCTGGAATATCTTGTGTCACGAAGTTAGGAAGCTCAAAGAATTTTTGGAACATGTCAGAAGGGCAGTTTGAAGGGACTCTTACTATCCAAATCAGGGAAATTTGAGCATTATAATAAATAATGTCAACAACAGATAATCCATTGAATAAAATAGGAATCTATGAGTCCAAACTGGTATAAATAAATCATCATTTTGGGGAGGAGCGCTCCCCAAAACGGCTGGCCTGTAACTCTCCAAACGTGTCGAGGTCGTGAGAGACGAAGCGTGGAAAATTCACTCCAGAGAAATGGAGTCTAAAATAAAGTTAAAGACAGCTGAATGCCAGATGAAATCTGGAACCTTCTTTTACTATAATGGACATGATTGGGAAAATTGAAAACAAAATTGAATGAGGTCTGTGGATTAGGTATTGCATCATGACTGACTTCTTAATTTTCATAATTGTACTGTGGTTATGAAAGAGAATGTTCTTGTTTTTAGGAAATATATACTGAAGTAGTTAGGGGGAAAGGGCATCATGTTTACAACTTATTTTTAAAGAGAGAAAAATTCAGAAAAAATAAATGCAGAGAAAGTGTGCAGAAGTGCACTCTAGGCATTGGCGGGCTGCTAGGAGAAGGAACTGAAATTAACAGGCAGCTTTATTTATGACAAATGTCAGAAGTTATGAGGACATACCTCAAAACCCTTTTATTGGGTACTCAGTGCAAATTTATGATGTAAGATAAGGTAAGCATCCCACAGGGCAGAAAGTTTTGAATACCTGTGAGTCATTCCCTATGTCTGAGACAGCTATAGGGCCCTCCTTTAACTCTACGTCATTTTAGCCCATCTCAACTTCAATTCCGCAAACTCCTCTACCCAAAATTATGTTTCTTTAACTTTCATCCTTACATTGAGTCATTGCAGTTGCAAATTCCACAGGACTCTCTGCTGCTTGAACAATAGAATAATCCATTTTCTGATGAGCAGGTTTAATCCAAGTAAATTCCAAAGACTTATCGATCATAGAGTAAAATATTTTAGATCTAAAAGTCAAAGTTGGTTAAAAACTAGAGAGGTTTGGACCACTATCAACCTCTTTTTGCTATGTTATTTCTATATCACTTGTAGGCAGGAAGCAGTCATATTGAAATACAAATTTTACTTTTTTTAAGAAAAAGAAAATAAATAGGTGGTTTATTCTAAGAATGTACAGGAACTTATATTCTAAACGTCCATAAAAACATATTCTAGGGACTCTTATCACCTCAGAACCCTACTAAGGCTTCTCTTTAATCTTTTTAAACATCCTGTTACGTAAATTGCAGCTGCATCTATAGCAGGAAGAATAATAAGATAATAATTGGTCAAACATCAAAGGCACTTGGGTGGATCTTACACAGACCTTGAGTCTTCTCTCCCACCAACACCACGTTCTGAGATTTTTTTCCCAACCACATTAATTAATTTTTTT
>PVKZ01004021.1:0-105766 GCA_004027375.1 Macroglossus sobrinus
CTTCATTTTTACTTATTTTTAAGGTCAAGTTAAAAGAACTAGAGAAGAGTATACAAAATAAAAATGAAAACTCAAATGAATTTTCATAAAGAGAACATCTATGTAACTCTTACCTGGCTAGTCAAGACCAATAACCCAGAATGCTCTTTAAATCCTATTCCTTCCCAAGCACTATTCCTCCAGTTTTCTCTGAATTTAACCATTTATAATTTCTAACCGTAATAGTTCAGATTTTTATGTTTTGGTATTTTTTTATAAATTGACTCTAACAATATATATTATTTTTTGCCTTGTGCGTTTCATTCACACATATATTTGTAAAATTGACCTATGTGATTGGATATGAAACTGTAATTCACTCATTTTCATTACTGCGTGCTATCCATTGTGTGACAATAACACAATTATTAATTCTACAATTTTTAATAATGTTCAATTTATCTGAAAAATGTGAACAATTTTTAGTTTGTTTAATTTATTTATTTATTATGGTAACATTATTTAACGAAATCCAATAAGTTTCAGCTGTACACTTTAAAAGTAAGGCACATACATATTTACACTGGGTTTTCACCTCCCATAGTTAGATTTCTTTCCGTCACCACATATTTGACCCCCTTTCCCCATCAACCTCACCCCTCCACCCTCCTGCCTACCCTCTGGTAACCACTAGTCTATTGTCCATGTCCATGGGATTCTGTTTGTTGGGTTTGTTTGTCCTGTTCATTTGTTGATTTTAGATTTATATGCCACATATAAGTGATATCATGTGATTTTTCAACTTTTTCTCTCTGGCTTTTTTTTTTTTGCTTAGCATGATTATTGTGAGTTCATCCACATTGTGACAAATGGCAGTATTTTATCTCTTCTTATAGCTGAGTAATATGCCATTGTATAAATTTATCATACCTTCTTTAACTAGACATGGTAGGACACTTTGGTCGCTTCCATGTCCTGGCCACTATGGATAATGCTGCTACGAACATCGGTGTGCAAATATCTTTTTGGATATGGATTTTCAAGTCTTTGAGGTAAATACCCAGTAGAGGGATTGCTGGATCATATGGTAGATCAATTCTTAGTTTTCTGAGGAAGCTCCGTATTGTTTTCCATAGTTGCTGTACCAATTTGCAGTCCCACCACCAGTATATGAGGGTTTCTTTTTCTCCCCATCTTCTCCAACATTTGTTATTATTTATCCTATTGATTGTAGCTATTCTAACAGATGTGAGATGGTATCTCATTGTGGTGTCTCATTTTGATTCGCATTTCCTCAATAGCTAGCCATGTTGACTGTATTTTCAAATATTTGTTGGCCATTTGTATATCCTCTAGGGAGAAATGTCTGTTCAGGTCTTCTGCCCATGTTTTGAATAGATCATTTGATTTTTTTTTGTTATTTTTGATTGTATGAGTTCCTCATATATTTTGAATATTAGGTCCTTATCAGAGGTGTTGCTTGCAAATATATTTTCCCATTTGGATGCATGTCTCTTTACCTTATTGACAATTTCTTTTGCTGAGCAGAAGTTTTTTAGTTTGATGTAATCCCATTCATTTATTTTGGCTTTTACTTCCCTTGATTTTGAGGTCAAATTCGTAAAATCCTCTTTAAGTCCGAGGTCCTTGAGTCTAGTTCTTATATTTTCTTTTGTGCATTTTATTGCTTCAGGTCTCATATTCAGGTCCTTAATCTATTTTGAGTTAATTTTGGTTTGCAGTGATAGACAACAGTCTAGTTTCATTCTTTTGCAGGTGGCTTTCCAGTTTTCCCAGCACCATTTATTGAAGAGGCTTTCCTTTCTTCACTGTATGTTTTTTGACATTTTTTGTCAAAAATTATTTGCCCATATAAACATGGGTTTACTTCTGGACTCTCGATTCTGTTCCACTGGTCTGTGTGTCTGTTTTTCTGCCAATACTGAGCCGTTTTAATTATAGTCACTTTGTAGAACAATTTGAAGTCGGGCAGAGTAATGCATCCAGCCTCAATCATTTTTCTCAAGATGAGTTTGGCAATTCGGGGTCTTTTGTGCTTCCTTTCAAATCTGATGATTTTTGTTCCATTTTTTTTTAAATTCCTTATGGAATTTTGATGGAGATCACATTAAATCTGTATAATGATTTAGGTAATAAGGTCATTTTAACTATGTTGCTTCTTCCAATCCAAGAACACAGAATATCTTTCCATTTCTTTGTATCTTCTTTGGTTTCCTTTTATAGGATCTTGTAGTTTTCATTAAATAGGTCCTTCACTTGTTTCATTACATTTATTCCTAGGTATTTTATTCTTTTTGTTGAAATTGCAAAAGGAATTATTTTCCACTTCTTTTTCTGACACTTCATTATTAGAGTATAAGAACACTATGGATTTTTGAATGTTGATGTTTTTTTATCCAGAAACTTTACTATATAGCTTATTGCTTATAGAAGTGTTCTCATGGAGTCTTTAGAGTTCTCTGTATAGAAAATTATGTCATCAGCAAATAGTGACAGTTTGACTTTTTCATTTTCTATTTGGATGCCTTTTATATCTTTCTCTTGCCTGATCGCACTCACTAGGACCTCCAATGTTATATTAAATAACTGTGGTGATAGTGGACAACCTTGCCTTGTTCCTGATCTTAGAGAGAAGGTTTTTAGCTTTTTACCATTAAATATAATGTTGGCTGAGGGTTTGTCATATAAGGCCCTGTATTATGTTAAGGTACTATCCTTCTATACCAATTTTGTTAAGTGTTATGATCATAAATGGATGCTGTATCTTGTCGAAGGTTTTTTCTTCATCTACTGATATGATCATATGATTCTTTTTTTATTTGTTTTCAATCGATTTGCATATGTTGAAACATTTCTGTGCTTCTGAGATGAAGCCCAATTGATCATGATATATAATTTTTTTAATATGGTACTGTATTCAGTTCAGTAGTATCTTATTTAGGACTTTTGCATATGTTTTCATGAGAGATATTGGTCTGTAGTTTTCTTTTTTTGTGTTCTCTTTACCAGGTTTTGGTATTAGGGTAATACTGACCTCATAAAATGAGTTGAAAAATATTGTCTCCTCTTTGATTTTTTGGAAAAGTTTGAAGAAGGTAGATATTAAATCTTCTTTGACTGTTAGAATTCACTGGTGAAGCCATTGGGTCCTGGACTTTTCTTTTTTGGTGGGTTTTTGATGAGTGGTCCAATTTCCATCCTGCTGATCGGCCTATTTAGATTTTCCAGTTCTTCTTGATTCAGTCTAGGAAGGTTGTATTTTACTAAGTATTGGTCCATTTCTTCTATGTTATTAAATTTATTGTTATATACTTTTTCATAGTGTTCTTGTATGATATCTTGTATTTCTGTGGTGTCCATTATTATTTTCCCTCTTTCATCCCTGATTTTGTTTATTTGTGTCTTATCTCTTTTTTCTTTAGTAAGTCTAGCAAAGGCATTGTCAATTTTATTAATCTCCTCAAAAAAACAGCTTTGTTTCTTTTATTTTTTCATTGTTTTACTGTTTTCAATTTCATTTATTCCTGCTGTAATTTTGACTATTTTCTTCTGCTACTTTAGGTTTTATTTGTTCTTCCTTTTCTATGTTTTTAGATGAAGTATTATGTTGTTTATTTATATGAACTTTCTTCCTATGACCGCTTTTACCATGTCCCCAAAATTTTAATATGTTGTACTATCATTATCATTCATTTCTATGTATCTCTTGTTCTCTTTATTTCTTCTCTGAACCAGTTATTCTTTCAGCAGCATGTTGTTTAATCTCCATGTATTTGTGGTTCTTCACGCTTTATTTTTACAGTTAATATCTGCTTTCAAAGTATTGTGATCAGAGAATATGGTTGGTGTGAATTCAACCCTCTTATATTTTATGAGATTACCTCTTTGTCTCAGTATATGGTCAATCTTTGAGAATGTTCCATTTGCACTAGAGAAGAATGTATAAGCCACTGTTTTGGGGTGAAAAGTTCTGTAAATATCAATTATGTCCAGTTGGTTTAATATGTCATTTAAGGATGTGATTTCCTTATTGATTTTTTATTTGGATGATCTGTCCATATCCAACAGTGGAGTATTTAGGTCCCCTACTACAATAGTATTTTGGTCTGTTTCTCCCTTTTGTTTCATTAGTAATTGCTTTATATATTTCAAAACTCCCTGATTGGGAACATAGATATTAATAGGTGATATGTCTTCTTGATGCATGATTCCTTTTGTCATTATGAAGTGTCCCTCAGTATCTTTCTTTACCTTTTTTATTTTGTTGTCTATTTTGTTAGATATTAATACCACTACTCCTGCTTTTCTCTGAATGACATTTGCTTGAAATATTCTTTTCCACCCTTTCACTCAGAGTCTATATTTGCTTTTAGAGCTGAGATGTGTCTCCCAGAGACAGCATATGATTGGGTTTTGTTTTTTGATCCATTCTGCAGCTCTGTGGCTTTTTATTGGTGAGCTCAGTCCATTTACATTTAGAGTGATTATTGAAATATGAGGTCTTCTTATAGCCATTTTATTCTTTGCTTTCTGGTAGCTCGGTATTTTCATTGTGTCCTTATTGTTTTGTTTCTGGTTTTTTTTTATTATTTTGGTTGGCTTTTGTGCCTTTTCTCTCTGGATCTTCTTGTTTTGTGTAATATACCTCAGTTCTGAATTTTTGGCATGTGGTTATCATTACAAATATGCAAAGGATAGTTATATATATATATATATATATATATATATATATATATATATATATATAACTATCATATATATATAACTATCATACACACACACACACACACACACACACACACATACACATACAGTTGTCCATTTTCTTCTGCGGGTGACTTATCTCTGTTCCCTTTGTGAATTTGGATCTTTGATTCCTCCTTTTTTCTGTCATTGTTGTCTCAATTTGACCCTACATGTGCTGAATGTTCATTACTATCTTGCTATTGCAAATCTTTTCTTCTTTAAGCTTTAATGTCCTGTTCTTAGTAATGGTTGCACTCCTTCTGCCTGCTTGTCATCTTACTCCTAATTATGTTTTGTTTTTGTTTTTGTTTTAGGTGGCCTGACCCCTTTCAGCATTTCTTGTAATGCAGACTTTGTATGGAGAATTCTCTCAATTTTTGTATGTATGAAAAGGTCTTTATTTCTCCTTCATATCTAAAGGAGAGCTTTACTGGATACATTATTCTTAGCTGGTAGGTTATTTCATTTAATAGTTTGAATATTTGATTCCACTCCTTTCTGGCTCGTAATGTCTGTGCTGAGCAGTCCAATGACAATCTAACGGTTTTTCTTTATATATTACCATCTTCTTTCCCTGGCTGACCAGAGAATTCTGTCTTTGTCATTAATTTTGGATAATTTTAATAAAATGTGTCTTAGTGAAGGCCTTTTTAGGTTGAAATAATTGAGTGTTCTGTTGACTTCTTGAATTCCAAGTTCCAGTTCATTCCTTGGATTTGGAAAATTCTTGTCCACTATTTATCTGAAAATGTTTTCTAATCCCTGCTTCTTTTCCTCCCCATTTGAGAATGCTCATTATTCTTATGTTTCCTCTCCTGCTGGTATCAGATAATTCTTGTATTATGTTTTCTCTCCTGATGGTATCAGCTAGTTCTTGTATTTCTCCACCTGGGCATTAATACAAGTGTATTCTTTTTTTTCCCTCAGAAAAATCTAGTATAAAAATTACTCTCTTTAGCCTGTTGCTAAGAAGGCGTGTTTGTTTGTTCGTTCGTTTTGTTTTGTTTTGTTTTGTTTTGTTTTGTTTTCCTGTAGATGGTGTCTAAAACTCCTGGATCAGTATTTTATGTAGAGCCTTAGTGATGCCTCTTTTTTTTTTTCTTACAAATATTCAATTTTTCTTTAACACCTATAGTATCTGATATTCTTAGGTGGTCTCCCATCAAGTACTAACCAGGCCCAACTCTGCTTAGCTTCTGAGATCAGACAAGATCAGGCTCATTCACGGAAGCATGGCCATTGACTAATTTTTTCTCATAAATATTCACACTTCCTACACTCATTCTCAGTTCTGTCAGTGTTAACAACAGTTTTGGTAGCATTTACTCAGAGTCCTCTGGGGCTCCGTGGTATTCAGTCTTGGAGGATATAAAGGGAGGTGCCCTCTGTGTTGGGTAATGGGGGCTGTACCTCAGCCTCATGTTTTGCAACTGCAGATGGTAATAATTATCTGTTGCTTCTCTGCTGTCTCCCCTTCTCTGCTTTTTGCCCTGATCATTGATTATTGCCACTTCATAGAGTTCACAGCTCTCTTAGGCAGGGCTCTTCAGGGAACCCACTGCACCTTCTCTCCTCTACTTCCTCCTGCAGGGAGCTCTGGCAGCCAAAGGCAGATTCTTTGTTTCTCTCTGTCTACCATGCAACTCCCATGGAGTTCTGACCTGTGGTAGCTCTTACTCACAGATCTTTTGCTCAGACGTGCTTGTGTTCAGGGTGGGTGTTTTTTGTTGTTGTTGTTGAGTTTGAGGTATTCAGCTTATTGTTGTTTCAAGGGGAGATATCTGGAGACATCTCTCATTTTGCCATGCTTTTGACCTCACATATTCTTACCTAATTTGTGCCTATATTTTCTCTATTGATTTGTACAAGTTTTTTTTCCCACTCTTTGTCTTGGATATTTACTCTATTAATAGTGTATATTTATGAAGCTTTTCTCTCATATTAGTACTTGTTAGTCTTCTTTAATAACACTTTTTCTATCTGAAATTTATATAGATTGTGATGTTATCGAGTTGACATTTTATTGTTTTGTATGTGATTTTTAGATGTGGAATCTCAGTTTGCATGTGGCATAAAGGGCCAATTTTACTTTATGTTCCATGTGAATCTCCACTTGACCCAGCTATAGTTATTAAAAAGACTGTTTTTCCTCACTTATTTGCAGTTTTTTCTTTGTCCATATATATGTGTAGGCCTATTTTTTTTTACTTCATTCTGTTTCATTTGTGTGTCCAACCCCATGCTACTATAAAATGGATGTTGATATAAAATAGACCAAGTCCTCTGAACTTCCTCAACATTGCTGTACCATTTTTAGCCCTTAGTATTTAAAAATAAATCTTGAATTTGTCAAGCTCCACTAAAAAAAATCTGTTGATGTTTAATTGGAATTGTGTTGACTCTTTTTATAAATGCATTTTATAGATACATAACTCACATATCATACAATTCACTATTTAAAGTTATATACTTTAGTAGTTTTTATTAATTTACAATGTTGTTTAACTACCACCACTATCTAATTCCAGAATATTTTCATCACCCCAAACTGAAACTTTATACTTGTTAGTAGTTATTTCCAAAATCTCTCTCCTACTTCCATCTGGCTTCATTAACTTAAAATTATATTTTCTATGGTTTGCCCATGCCGTAGTATACATTATTATTTCATTTCTTTTTATAGCCAAATAACATCCCTTTATATGCATATACCACATTGCATTTATCCATTTATTAATTGATAGACACTTGGGCTGTTTCCACATTTCAGCCATTATGAACAATGTTGTTATGAACATTCTTGTACAACTTTTTCAGTGAACATATGTTTTCATTTCTCTTAGTACTTACATAGGAGTGGAATTTCTGAATCATAGAAGGTAATTCTATGTTTCAGGAACTGCTAAACTGTTTTCCACAGCACCTGCAACATTTTACATTTCTACCAGCAATATATGATGGCATAAATTCTGCCACATGTGGATATCCAGTTGTCTCAGTACCATTTGTGGAAAAGACTATTCTTACCCCCATTGAATGGTCTTGGCACCCTTGTTAAAAATTAGTTGATCATAGATGTATTGACTTGTGGACTCTCAATTTTGTTCCACTTATCTATATGTCTATCCTTATGCCAGCAACACATTGTCTTTATTACTGTAGATTTGCAATAAGATTTAAAATAAGGAAGTGTGAGTCCTCTAAGCTTTCTTTTGGGGGAATGGGGCAAGATTTCTATGGCTATTTCATTTTCATATAAATTGTAAGATCAGCCTGACTATCTCAGCAAATCACTGACTCCTTAGATTAATTTTGGGAGTATTTGCACATTTAAAGTATTTAGTCTTCTAGTCTATGAACATGGTGTTTGCTTCCTTCTCCTCTGTTTGCTTCTAAGAATTTTTTTTCTTGTTGCTTTTGAGCAGTTTTATTAAGAATTGTCAGAGTGTATGTATTTGTCAGAGAGGTATTCCAGAGAAAAAATATATAAATATAGAATAGATCTATCTTAAATATCTATATCTATATCTATATCTATATCTATCTCTCTCTCTCTCTCTCTCTCTCTATATATATATATATATATATATATATATAGATAGATAGATAGATAGATATATAGATAGATAGATAGATAGATAGATAGATAGATATAGATATCTATCGGTATAGATATACAGATATCAATATCTGTCTATCTACTTACATAAATAGAGACAGGTGCATAGATATACAAATACAGAGAGAGAAGAGAAATATATATATATTATATTGGCTAATGTGATCATACCGGCTGATAAATCTAAAATCTTTATGGCCAGCTAGCAATTTGGAAATTACAGCAAGAGTTGATGCTTTCATTAGTCCAAAGGCTGGACTCTCAGGCAAAATTTCTTTGCTGTAGTCTGGAGGCAGAATCTTGTCCTCTTTATAGTATCTCACCCTTTTCTCCTAGTGCCTTCAAATGATTAGATGAGGCCCACCCACATTATGGAGTATAATCAGCTTTACTCAAAATCTACTGATTTAAATGTTAATCACATCCAAAACATACCTTCACAGCAACATTTATATTGATGTTTGAAAAAAACAACTGACAGGGTAGGCTAGCCAAGTTAACATATAAAATTAACCATTACAATGTGAATTTCTTTTATTTTGTTTGGTATTTCATTGGGCTTTTAAAATCTGTGGTTTAATACTTTTTATAAGTTTTGAAAAATTCTCAACTATTATCTCTTCAAAACTTGTTTCTGCTTCATTTTTTCTTTCTTTTCAACATATGATACAATTACCATATGCATTATAACTTCTCATATCCCTTATACGCCTTACATTCTTTTGTATATTTTAAAAATTATTTTGTCTCTTTGCTCCTCAGTCTATTTACTCTAACATATTCATTTTCCCTAATCAACTTTTCTGCTCAGTCTAATCTTTTCTTAAACCAATCTATTGAGTTCTTAATTTCATTCACTGTATTTTTCAGTTTTAAATTTTTTTTTATTTTTTTTAGTTTTCATTTTTTGTTTATGTTTTCTATTTATATTTCTCAATCTGAATAGGCAGTTATTGTTTTTCATTTTGTTAATTTGTTTGCTTTTGATCACCTTATCTCATTATCTTCATATGCCTGATTTGTTTTTTATTGAGGTCTGGACCTTGTATATTAACGTCATAGAAAATGTTTTGCCGTCTAAGATAATGTCTTCTTCCTCCATAGGGGATTTACATTTGCTTTTGAATAAAGAGCTAGGACACTAATAAGGCAGATCAATGTAATCTAGTCATAGAGTTTGAGATTACTGTATTTGTATATCTTTAGCCCCTGAGAGTTCCAGAGTATTTCTGGTTCACTCTTATAGAAGTAATAATCTTTTGAAGTTTCAATCCAAAGCATAAAGGGTTTACAAGGCTTCTCCCTCCTTGGTGAGGCCTATAAACTGTGCTCAGTTTCTCAGGCTCTCAATAGCCTTTCCAAAATAAGCATATATCCCTTGAGGATAAGTAGCCTAAAAGCAGAATTATTTGGGGTGTTTCTCTGTTTTTGCAGTTTTTGGATTCATAATTTTCAATACCAGTTAGCTTTCTTGTCTTCAAATAAATAAAAAAAATATTTTGTTCAGGAATTCTAGTTGTTCTCAGTAGGAGAGTTGACAAACAATAGCTATTCTGCAACAGAAAATGTGGATTTTTTAAAATGGAATTTTAATTAAAAAATACAAACTTCTTTCAATTAGTATGTTGGAATTTGATTGTTTTCTCCTTTCTCTCTTCTAAAATTCAATCGTTATCTAAAAATGAACCAAGAGGAAAGAAGAAAAAAATGAAAAATAATATACAACCTGGATAAGACCTCTGAACAATCAAGTAGTTTTACATTATTTTAAAGAATGTGCAGTAGGGCTTCCAGTCAAGATGGTGGAGTAGCTAAACACTGTACATATCTCCTCTTACAACCACATCAAAATTACAACTAAAATACAGAACATCCAAAATTGGGAGTCACCTAATGTCTAGCTGAACAAAAGTTATAAACTTGGGATACACAGATGAGGACACATCAAGACTGTTATGAGGAATGGAGATACAGAACAGGCTAGTGTGGAGGTTGAGAATCAGTAATGATATCTCAGCAGCGAGGATTCTCCAGAAAAAAAGAGAGGTTCCAGACCCATGCTGAGTTCCTCAACCCAGGGTTCCACTGCTATAAAGAAAAGTCCCCACAACTTGTGGCTGGGAAAAACAGCAGAGATTGTGGCTGAGAAAGAGGGCTGCTGAAGTCACAGGCATCCCTCTTAAGGGGACTTAACATAGACTTACTTGCTGATGAACTCACTCACTCTGAGCTCCAGTACTAGAGTAGCAGCTCAGCTGAAAAGTCATGAGGGAAATACAAAAAGAACTGAGTCTGGCTCAGGGCAAAGGCTGAGGCTGCTTTCTCTGAGACAGTGTTGGCAGGGGGCATTTTCCTTTGTTGAACCCTCCTGACTCAGCATGCAGATCTCAGCAGCCACCATATCTGAGTCTACATCAACGTAGCTAATACTGGTCACTCCATCCTCATGATTCCCCGAGACCCTAACCTTCTCAGTTTGTGATCCACCCAAGCCATTTCTACTGGCTTTTCCATACAAACGACCTGTCTCAGTTCATGCTACAGACATTCTTAAAATGTCTCAAAGGTTCACAAAATCCAAACAAGCAGCATTTGGCCTTGATGTGCCCAGTACCACTTGCTGAGTAGCCTCAAGCACAACACTAGTGGCAGTCTGCCTCAGATTGCAGCTTAAACTTTTGAGGCACAACAAAGACTAGCAGAAATGGTGGCCATATGAAAATTGCTTGGTGGCCCCAGGCAGGGCACAGGCTACAGCTAAACTTAGCCTGCAGCAGGGACCCTTCTAGAATGTCCCACACTGCAGGAATGGTGGTCAGCTTTGGTCTAAGATAGATCACCACCCAGAATCATATCCCAGGACAACACACTCAAAGTTCAGACTTGATGGAAACCAGGGCCCAGCTAAAGCAGATCCAGCTCCACAGAGTCAACCCCTGTACAACAGCTCCTCCACTATAGCCCAGTCCTCATAATAAATTATATTAAGGGTCAGTCTCTCCCAATGACATGCAAACAGCAACCAAGTCTCAATCACAGTAGAAGAGCACACAAAACCAATACCAAAGATACATCTAGAGCACCTTGCTCAGGTGACAAGGAAGACTGCAACACTGGGCTCCACAAGACATCTACTGCATAAGGCCATTCTACTAAGACCGAGAAACATAGGAGCCCTACCTAATACATAGACACAAGCACAGGGAAGCAGCCAAAATGGAAATACAAATAAACATGTTCCAAATGAAGGAACAGAACAAATCTACAGAAAAAAAAAACTTAAAAAATGGAGACAAGCAAATAATCAGATGCAGAGTTTAAAAGAATGGTTATAAGAATATTCTGCAAACTTAGGGAAATGAATAGATTAATTCAGTGAGAACTTTAACAAAGAGATAGAAAACATAAAAATGGAGAAATAAACAAAAAAGAAACCATCAGAAAGGAATAATACAATAACTGAAATGAAGAATAACTTAGAAAGATTAACGGTAGATTAGATAAAGCAGAAAATTGAATCAGCAATTTAGAAGATAAACTAGCAGAAACCTAATCAGAACAGCAACAAGAAAAAGAATCCAAAAATTTAAGGATAGTTTAAGGGGTCTCTGGGACAACATCAGGTGTGCTAATATTTGCATTATAGTGTTACCAGAAGGAGAAAAGAGAGAGGAAATGAAAACCTATTTCAAGAAATAGTAATGGAAAACTTCCTTAACCTGGTGAAGGAAATAGACACACAGTGCCAGGAAGCACAGAATCTCAAACAAGATTAACCCGAAAAGGCCCATATACAAGATACATTTTAAATAAAATGCCAAAGGTTAAAGACAAGAATAGAATATTAAAAGCATCAAGAGAAAAGCATCTAGATACCTAAAAGGGAGCTCTCCTAATACTCTCAGAAGCAATTAGTATGGGTTATTCAAAGTGATGAAAAACATGGACCTAGAAACAATATAACTCTACCCAGCAAAACTATCATTTAGAATCAAAGGACAAGTAAAGAGTTTCCAAGACAATAAAAAGCTAAAGGAGTTCAGCACCAACAAGTTAGTATTACAGGAAATGTTGGAAGGACTTCTTTAAGAAGAAAAAAAAATAATAAAGATCAAAACTATGAATAATAAAATGGCAATAACTACATATCTATACACAATTATCAAATATAAATGGATTTAAAGCTCTAAGCAAAAGATAGGTGGCTGGGTAGGGAAAAAAACGAGGCTTTGTTCATCCCTCTTGCGACCAAATCAAAGTTGTGACAGAAATATGGAGCAAACAGCAAGGAAAGTTGCCTGGGATCTAGATGAAAATGTCCTACAACTAGGGAGAGAAACAAGAAATCACCCTGCAATGAGAGGAAGTAGGATGGGGCAAGGATGCGAGGCTTCCCTGTCCCTAGCGACTGAGTGGGACAGAAACTGTGGCAGCAGTAGCTGGTAGCAGCAAATGCCTCTGAAAGGGGTAGTGTTTATGAGTGGACTTTTGCTGTGACAGACCTGCTTGCTCTAAGCACCAGTGCCAGGTCAGCTGCATGGGGGCCTCCAGAGACTTACTGGAGGGCACTGAGTTGTTGGAGTGAAGGCCAGAGGCTAAGGTCTATGTGAATAGCAGTGCCAGTAGTATCCAATATTTCTCTGTTAAGCCATACCCACTTCCAGTGTGTAGACTCAGTGGCACCATAGCTGAGATGTCATCGAATTGTATAATAGAGGTCGCTCCACCTAAAGGATTCCCTAAAACTCCACCTCCCCAAACTCAGGGCCCCACTCAAGCCACTTTCAGGTGTATCCTAGGCAATTCAGGTGTTCCTTGATGAGCAGCGCCAAGACTCACACTGGTAGCAGCTGGCTTCAGTTTCTGGTATGGTTTCTTGAGTCAATTGTAAGTTTATCATATGTGAATTACTTGCTGAATCTTAACAGGTGGCCCCAGAGGGGCATAGGCTGGGGCTAAACTTGGCCTGCAGCTAAACTTCCCTCAGTACTGTGCCACTGAACACCTACTACACAAAGCCATGCTAATAAGACTGGGATACTAGGAGCTTTACTTAGAAACAGATACAGAAAGGCAGGCAAAATGAGAAGACGAAGAAGCAGAAACCATAAGAGAGAATAGAACAGAGATCCAGAAATAATGGAGTCAAGCAAACTAACAGATGCAGAATTTAAAACACAGGTTATAAGAATGCTCAATGAACTTAGGGTAAGTGTAGATGAACTCAGTGAGAACTTTAACAAAGAGATAAAAAAATAAAAATAAGGTCTACAATAATACACAGGAGTGGCCACAGAGGACACCCACTCCTGTCCATTCCTGAGGCAGCCTACTGCACTCTGGATCCAGCAAGGTGCTGCCAGAGGAGCACCTGGGGAGTACAGATGACAGCAGCCCAGTAGCCGGTGCTGCATCAAAGCATGCCCGAGCACCATCGAGAGCTGCCCTCATCCTAAGCCCAACTCTGTAGATCGTGGCCACCACTTGCCTCCAGGGAGCAAAGTGCCACATTGTAGTTATCTCCCTGTGACTGGGTTTAGTGCCCCTGCTATAGCTCATGGCATCATTACTCCATGAAACACAGACTTATGCTGGTAGATTGTGTGCTTTACCAGCCACACTTCTTAAAAGGATTCGCTGGATAGAATCTTTGGAAACATGGCAGAATGAGAGATGTCCTCAGATCTCTCCTTTTGAAAAAAAAAACAATAGGCTGAACATCTAAAACTCAACAACAACAACAAAAACCCAAACTGCATAATAGCACATCTGAGCATGGGATCTGCACATAAGAGCTACCACGAGTCAGAACGCCAGGTGTCAGGAGGTGGACTGGGAGAAATAAAAAAGCTGTTTCTATCAGCCACTGGAGCTCCCTGTAACAGGAGAAGGTGGAGAGAAGAAGTGGCCAGTTTCCTGAACAGCCTTGCATTGGAAAGGTGTGAGCTCCCTGTGGCCAGCATCAGGGCCCAGTCATCAGGGCAGAAGGCAGAGAAGCAGAACAGCAGAAAAATAACACTTGATTTTTACCAGCCATGGTTGAAAAACCAAGGCTGAGCTGCAGCCCCCAATCTGCAACCCACAGGGGCCCTCCCCCTCATACCTTCTGAGACCCAACATCAGGGAACCTCGGGAGAATCTGGGCAAATGCTACCGAAACTGTTTCTAACACTGAGAAGCACTGAAACCAAAGGTAGCAAGCATATCTATCAGAAAATAAAAAGGCATTTTTAAGGCTTTAATATAAAGCAGGGATTCAAGAGTCTTAGACACCACCTATTGGAAACCAAAAGAAAAGTGCCTTCTTTGCAGGAGGCTAAGGAGAGACCTTTATATATTAGTCTTCTTACTGGGAAAAAAAAGCAGAATATATTTCCATTAATGCCCAGGTAGAGAAATAATTCATTAAACACCAGGAACAACAAAAGTGACAAGGTTTCTCAGAGGGAAGGGAAAAATCTTCAGAAAATGAGATTATAGACATAGAAATATGTAAATTTAATAACAGAGACTTCAGGATGGTACTTCTGAAAAAACTTAGTGAGTTCTGAAATGAGTTATACCAACAATTTCAGTAATTGATAAAAACCTAGATGAGCAGAGCAAGAACATTGAAACTCTTGAACAGAAAAAAATAGAATTTCTGGAGATGAGGGACACACTGCAAGAGTTGAAAAATGAAATAACAAGCTCGAGAAATAGAGTTGACCAAATAGAGAAAAGGATCAGTGATATCGAAGACAGAAATTTAGAAATAAATCAGAAGGAAGAAGGGAGAAACCGAAGAATAAAACATAATGAAATAGAAATTCAAGAATTAGCTAATACCATCAGGAGAGGAAACATAAGAATAATGGGCATTATCGAAGGTGAGGGAAAAGATCAGGGACTAGAAAGTGTTACCAGACAAATAGTTGACAAGAATTTCCCAAATCTAAGAAATGATCTAGAGCTTGGAATTCAAGAAGTCATCAGAACACACAATTCTCTCAACCCAAAAAGATCTTCTCCAAGAGACATTGTATTAAAATTATGAAAAGTCAATGACAAAGACAGAATTCTCAGGGTAACCAGAGATAAGATGGTAAATTATAAAGGAAAACCAATTAGATTATCTTCTAATTTCTCAGAGCAAACCTTAAAAACCAGAAAAGAATGAAACAAATATTTTAACTATTAAGAGAAAAGAACCACCAGCCTAGAAAAATGTCTCCAGCTAAACTCTCCTTTAGATATGAAGGAGAAATTAAGACCTTTCAAAACATACAAAAATTGAGAGAATACTCCACTAAAAGGCCTGCAAAACAGAAAATACTGAAAGGGATCAGTTCATCTCAAACAAAATGACAAAATAAAGTACATAATTAGGAGTAAAGTGACTATCAGGCAAATAAAAACAGAGGAATGCAACCCTTACTAAGAACAGGGTATTATAAACTTAAATAGTAAGAAGAGAATTGTTACAACATAGTAATGAATGTTCAGTATTCATAGGGTCAAATTAAAATAACGATGACTGAAAGGGAGGATTCAAAGTTCTAAATTCTCAAAAGGAAATGGAGATAAGTCTCCCACAGAAGAAAATGAACAACTGTATATGTATGTATGTATGTATGTATGTATGTATGTATGTATGTATGTATGTGGTGTGTGTGTGTATAACTTTCCTTTACATATTTGTAATGGAAACCACACACCAAAGATTCAGACCTGAAGTATATAACAAAAAACATGAACCAGAAAATAAAAGATAAAATGGCTATAAGAAGACTTCATATTTCGATAATCACTCTAAATGCAAATGGACTGAACTCATCAATAAAAAGGAACGGAGTTGCAGAATGAATAAAAAATAAAACTCAACCATATGCTGCCTCCATGAGACACTTTTCAGCTCCAAAGACAAATATAGACTCCAAGTGAAAGGGTGGAAAATAATATTTTGAGAAAATGGCATTCAGAAAAAAGTGGGAGTAGTGGTACTAATATTCAACAAAATAGACATCAAAATAAAAAAGGTAAAGAAAGATACTGAGGGACACTTCATGATGAAAAAAGGAATCATGCACCAAGAAGACATATCACCTATTAATATCTATGTTTCCAATCAGGGAGCCCTGAAATATATAAAGCAATTACTAACAGAACTAAAAAGAGAAAAAGACCAAAACACTATTGTAGTAGGGGACCTAAAAACCCCACTATTGGATATGGACAGATCATCCAAACAGAAAATCAATAAGGAAATCAGATTCTTAAATGACGGATTAGATAAACTGGACAGAATTGACATTTACAGAGCCTTCTATATCAAAAGAGCTGCTTATACATTCTTCTCTAGTGCACATGGAACATTCTTATGGATCGACCACATACTGGGACACAGAGACAGCCTCAGCATATGTAAGAGGGCTGAATTCACACCAATCATATTCTCTGATCATAATATTTTGAAAGCAGATATAAACTGTAAAAAAAAAGCATGAAGAACCCCAAATACATGGAGATTAAACAACATGCTGCTGAAAATTACTGGTTCAGAGAAGAAATAAAAAAAGAGAACAAAAAATACATAGAAATTAATGATAATGATAGTACAACATATCAAAACTTTTGGGTCATGCAAAAGCGGTCATAAGAGGAATGTTCATATCACTACAGGCCTATTTCCAAAATGAATAACAAGATCCAATAAACATCCTAATGTTCCATCTAAAAAAAATAGAAAAATAAATGAAGCCTAAAGTCAGCAAAAGGAAAGAAACAATCAAAATTAGATCAGAAATAAATGAAATTGAAAACAAAAAATACAATAGAAAAAATAAATACAACAAAGAGCTGATCCTTAGAAATGGTTAATAAAATTGACAAACCCCTGTCTTGACTCACTAAAAAAAAGAGAAAAGACACAAATAAATATAATCAGGAATAAAAGAGTGTAAATTATGACTGACATTGCAGAAATACAAAGATAATACACAAATACTATAGAAAAGTATATAATATCAAATTTAATAACTTAGAAGAAATGGATCAGTACTTAGAAAATACAACCTTCCTAGACTGAATCGAGAAGATCTGGAAAATCTAAATAGACCAATTGTCAGTATGAAAATTGAATCAATCATCAAAAATCTACCAAAAAGTAAAAGTCCTGGACCAAATGGTTTTACCAGTGAATTCTAACAAACATTCAAAGAAGATTTAATACCTATTCTCCTCAAACTCTTCCAAAAAATCAAAGAGGAGGCAATACTTCCCAACACATTTTATGTGGGCAATCTTATCCTGATACCAAAACCTGATAAAGATAATATTAAAAAAAAAAAGAAAAGAAAACTACAGACCAATACCTCTCATGAACACAGATGCAAAAATCCTAAATAAGTTATTAGCATACCTAATACAACAACATGTTAAAAGAATTGTATACCATGATCAGGTGGGCTACATCCCAGAGGCACAAGGATGGTTTAACATATGCAAATCAATTAACGTGATACACCACGTAAACAAATTAAAAAAAATAAGAATCACATTATCAATAGGTGCAGAGAAAGCCTTTGGCCAGATACAGTATCCCATTTATGATCAAAACAGTTAACAAAATAAGTATAGAGAAAAAATATTTTAACATAATAAAGGCCATATATGACAAACCCTCAGCCAACATTATACTTAATGATGTAAAATTAAAAACCTTTCCTCTAAGATCAGGAACAAGACAAGGCTGTCCAATATTGCCACTCTTATTCAATACACTTTGAAGGTTCTAGTGAGTGCAATCAGGCAAGAGAAAGTCCTAAAAGGCATCCAAATAGGAAACAAAAAAGTCAAACTGTCACTATTTGTGGATGACATAATTCTCTATATACAAAACTCTAAAGACTTCACAAGAACACTTCTAGAAATAGTAAGGAATACAGTAAAGTTGCTGGATACAAAATTCATAGCGTTCTTATACTCTCATAATGAAATGTTAGAAAAATAAGTGGAAATATAATTCCTTTATGCAAATGCAACAAAAAGAATAAGATATCTAGAAAAATTTAACGAAACATGTGAAGGACCTATATAATGAAACTGCAAGACTCTATTAAAATAAATCAGAGAATATACAAAGAGATGGAAAGATATTTCGTGTTCTTGGATTGGAGAATCAACATAGTTAAAATGACCATGTTACCTAAAGCATTATACAGATTTAATGCATTCTTCATCAAAATCTCTTCCACATTTTTTAAAGAAATAGAACAGAAAATCATCAGATTCTTATGGATAAATAAAATACCTTGAACTTCCCAAAGTCATCCTGAGAAAAATGATCGAGGCTGGAGTCATCACTTTGCCTGACTTCAAATTATAGTACAAAGTGACAGTAATCAAAATGGCATAGTATTGTCAGAAAACAAACACACTGACCAGTAGAACAGAACCTAGAATTCAGAAGTAAACCCATATTTATATGGGCAAATAAATTTTGACAAAAAGCCAACAATTTACAGTGGAGAAAGGAAAGCCTCTTAGTACATGGTGTTGGGAAAACTGGAAAGCCACCTGTAAAAGAATAAAACTAGACTATTATCTATCAACACACACCAAAATTAACTCAAAATGGGTTAGGGACCTGAATATAGAACCTGAAGCAATAAAATGCATAGAAGAAAACATATGAATGAAACTGAAGGACCTTGGCCTTAAAGTAGATTTTATGAGTTTGATCTCAAAGACAAGAGATGTAAATACTAAAATAAATAAATGGGACTACATCAAACTGAAAAGCTTCTGCTCAGAAAAAAACTGTCAACAAGGTAAAGATACAGCTAGCTGAATGGGAAAATATATTTGCAAGCAATGCCTCTCAAAAGAGCCTAATATCTGAAATATACAAAGAACTCATACAACTCAACAACAACAACAACAACAACAACAACAACAACAACAACAAACAACAAAACTATCCAATCAAAAATTGGGCAGAGGACCTGAACAGACACTTCTCCCTAGAGGACATACAAACGGGCAACAAATATTTAAAAATATGCTCAGCATCGCTAGCTATTAGGAATATGCAAATGAAAACCACAATATGATAACATCTCACACCTGTTAGAATAGCTATAATCAACAAGACAAGTAATAACAAATGTTGGAGATGATGTGGAGAAATAGGAACCCTCATACACCACTGGTGGGACTGCAAATTGGTACAGCCACTATGGAAAACAGTATGGAGGGTCCTCAAAAAACTAAGAAATCATCTACCATAACATCCAGCAATCCTTCTTTTGGGCATTTACCTCAAAGCTTTAAAACTTATATTCATAAAGATATTTGCACGCTGCTGTTCATAGCAGCATTATTCACAGTGGTCATGACATGGAAGCAACCAAAGTTTCCTACAATAGATGATTAGCTAAAGAAGCTGTGGTACATATATACGATGGCATATTACTCAGCCATAAGAAGAGATGAAATACCACCATTTGCAACAACATGAATGGACCATGAAAAAATCATGCTAAGTGAAATAAGCAAGACAGAAAAAGTAGAAAATCACATGATATCACTTATATGTGGGATGTAAACCTAATAGCAACAAAGGAACAGGACAAACAAACAGAGACTTATGGACATGGACAATGAAGTAGTAGTTACCAGAGTGTAGGACATGGGGAAAGATAGGGGAGGTAGACATGGTAAAGGGAGTCAAATATATGGTGCTAGAAAGAAATCTAACTATGGGAGGTGAACACACTGTGTGTGTGTGTGTGTGTGTGTGTGTGTGTGTGTATATATATATATACATATCACATATATAAAGCATATATGTGTGTGTGTGCTTTACTGTTAAAGTTTATAGCTGAAACTTATTGTATTTCATTAACCAATGTCACCATAAAAATAAAAAGAAGAAAGAATTTTTTTAAATATGCAGTAATTATATTGAGGTAATCACTATGATGAATATTGTAAACTATTTCTAAAACTTTGTTTCATTTCCAAATTTTTTATTAATAGTTCTTCCTTTCCCTTGATCTAAATACCACTTCTATCATATACTCATTTCTTATTATGTGTAGTTTTATTTATTGGTTCATCTCTCTTTCCTCACTCCCAACCTCAATATCATACTGTTTTTATCTTTATAATATATCTAAGAAACTAGTGACTAATATAGACATTACTTTTTTTTCAAATCATTGTGATAAATCCTTCATCATTACTCTATGTATTTGAGAAAAAGCTAGTTATCATAAGGAGTGTAATTGCTTTGAATTTATTAGTAAATTTTATAAGAATCAATATCTTGACAATATTTAATCTTGACTTTTCAGCATTATGTATATCTTTAATTTATATTATACTTTGGACATTTAATAAAGTTATAAATATAATTTTAAATAGGCCTTACACATTATTTGTTAGACTTGTATCTAGTTACCATATTGTTTTTTTGAGATATAATTTTTTAATTTCAAATGTATATTCTGGTTGCTGGTTCCAGGATATATCTATTTGCTTAGATTTTACATTTAGATACTCATTATCTTTTTTTTTTTACTGCACCTTGTGAATTTTTTTTCTCTCCCAGGCCAAAGGAAGTGTCTTTTTGTTTTTAAAGGTTTTAAATAAGAACACTGAGGTTCTTTGTTTTAATTTTTACTTTTCAATTGAATTTGTCATTCGATATTCTTATATTAGTTTAAGCTGTACAGAATAGTGGCCTACATCCATACAATTTATGAAATGATCATAGCAATGAGTCCAGCACCCAAACTGCACCACATACAGTCACCACAGTATCATTGACCATATTCCCCATGCTGTACCCTATATCTCTATGACTATTTTGTAACTACCAGTTTGTACTTACTCTCTTCATCTTTTCACCCAGACCCCCAATAACGCTCCCATCTGGCAATCACCAGTTTCTTCTCTGTATCTAAGAGTCTGTTTTTGTTTCATTTTTTAAATTTTTCTTGTTCCTTAGATTCAACATGTCCTTCTCTATCTGACTCATTTCACTTAGTATAATACCCTCCAGGTCCATCTATATTGTTGCAGAGAGCAAGAGTTCAGTGTTTTTTTTAAAGACTGAGTAATATTCCATTGTATGTATGTATATGTATATGTATATGTATGTGTGTGTGTGTATATATATATATATATATATATATATATATATATATATATATATATCTCAACTCTTCTTTATCCAGTAGTCTATTGATGTGCACTTAGGTTGCCTTTATATCTTGACTGTTATAAATAGTATTACAGTGAATCTAGGGGCCTATATATTTTTTTGAATGGGTGTTTTTGTTTACTTTGGATAAATACCTAGAAATGAATTATCTGGTTCATAAATTAGTTCCATGTTTAATTTTTTCAGGAAAATCCAAACTGTCTTCCATAATGGCTGTACCAATTTGCAATCACACCAACAGAGCACGAGAGTTCACTTTTCTCCATATCCTTGCCATCACTTGTGATTTTGTGATTATAGCCATTCTGAAAAGTGTAAAGTAATATCTAATTGTGGCTTTAATTTGCATTTCTCTGATAATTAGTGATTTTGAGCATATTTTTATATCTTTATTGGCCATTTGTATGTCCTCTTTGGAGAAATGTCTATTCAGGTCCTCTTCCTTCATTTTAATTGGATTGTTTGAGTTTTTAAGGTGTTGATTTACCTGAGTTCTTTATAAATGTTGGACATTAACCCCTTATTGAATGTATCATTGGTAAACATATTTTCCCTTTCAGTAGGTTGTCTTTTTGTTTTCTTGGTGGTTTCTTTTGCTGTGCAAAAACTTTTAGTTTGATGTAGTCTTATTGTTTACTTTTTCTATTGTTTCCCCTGCCCAAGGAGATATATTGAGAAAAAATATTACAGAAAGAATATCAGAACATTTACTATGTTTTTATAAAAGTTTTATGGTTTCAGTTTTTACATTTAAGTTTTTAATTCATTTTGAGTTTATTCTTGAATATGGTATAAGAAAGGGATCTAGTTTCATTTTTTTTGCATTTTTCTGTCCAATTATTGAGCAAACTGTCTTTACCTCTATTATATATTTCAATTTTTTGTCATAGATTAAATGACCACGTGGTGTGTATTTATTCCTGGGCTCTCTATTCTGTTTCATTAATCTATCTGCCTGTGTTTATGCCAGTACAATGCTGTTTTCATTACTATAACCTTCTAGTATAGTTAGATATCTCCAACTTTGTTCCTATTTCTCAAGATTGGCATGGCAATTTGGGGTCTTTCGTGGTTCCCTATAAATTTTTGGATTATTTGTTCTATTTCTATGAACACTTCCATCGGTATTTTGATAGGGATTGCATTGACTCTATAGATTGTTTAAGGTAGTATGAGCACTTTAACCATATTAATTTTTCCTATCCATGAAAATGGGTTATGTTTCCGTTTTTCTGTGTCTTTTTCAATTGCCTTCCTCAATGACTTATACTTTTCTGAGTACAGGTTTTTACCCCTTAGTTAAATTTATTCCTAGGTATTTCATTGTTTTGATGCAATTGTAAATGAGATTCTTTTATTAATTACTCTTTGTTATAGTTCAATATTGGTGTACTGATTGCTGCTATTTTACTGAATTCATTTATCAGATTTTATAGTGTTTTGGTGGAATCTTTAAGATGCTCTATATATAGTATCATGTCATCTGCAAATAATGACAGTTTTACTTCTTCCTTTCCAATTTGGATGCCTTTTTCTTTCTTCTCTGATTGCTGTGGCTATCACATTCAATACTATGTTGAATAAAAGTGGTGAAAGTGGACATTCTTGATTTGCTCTTCATCTTAAAGAAAACACTTAGCTTTTCACCACTGAGTGTGATGTTAGCTGAGGGTTTGTCATATATGACCTTTATTACATTGAGATATGTTCCCTCTATTCCCACTTTGCTGAGAGGTTTTATCATAAATGGATACTGGATTTTGTCAAATGTCTTTTTCTGCATCTATTGATATAATCATGATTGTTATCCTTTATTTTGTTCATGTGATGTATCATGTTAATTGATGTGTGGATATTGAATCAACTTTGCATTTCAGGAATAAATTCTACTTGATTATGGTGTATGATCTTTTTAATATATTGCTGAATTTAGTTTGCTAATATTTTATTGAAATTTTCTGCCTCTATGTTCATCAGAGCTATTGGCCTATAATTGCATTGTTTTGTAATGTCTTTTTCTGGTTTTTGAATGAGGGTAATGGTGCCTTTGTAAAATGAGCTTGGTATTCTTCCTTCCTCTGGATTTTTCTGGAATACTTTGAGAAAGATAGGTGTTAATTCTTCTTTGCATGTTTGGAAAAATTCACCTGTGAAACCACCCAGTCCAGAATTTTTGTTTTTAGGGAGTTTTTGATTACTGGTTCTATTTTATTAGTAGTAATCAGCTGGTTCAGATTTTCTGTTTATTCTTGACTCAGTGTTGAGAGATTATATGTTTCTAGAAATGTATCTATCTCTTCAAAATTGTACAATTTGTTGTCATAAAATTGCTCATAGTATTTTTCTTACAATCCTTTGTATTTTTGTGGAGTCAGTTGTTATTTCTCTTCTTTCATTTCTGATTTTATGTATTTGGGTCCTCTCTCTTTTTTCTT
Source organism: Macroglossus sobrinus (assembly GCA_004027375.1). Lineage (NCBI taxonomy): Eukaryota > Metazoa > Chordata > Mammalia > Chiroptera > Pteropodidae > Macroglossus > Macroglossus sobrinus. The sequence continues at coordinate 24,011 of PVKZ01004021.1, forward strand.
GATGAGTCCGAATAAAAGTTTACCAATTTTGTTTATCATTTCGAAGAATAGGCTCTTGGTTTCTGTAATCTTTTGTATTGTTATTTTGGACTCTATTTCATTTCTTTTTTTTTCCTTATCTTTATTATTTTCTTCCTTCTACTCATTTTAGGCTTTATTTACTATGTTTTTTTTCTCATTTCTTTTTCCTGTTTCTTGAGGTAGGCCTATATTGCTATGAATTTCCCTCTTAAGACTGCTTTTTCTGTGTCTCATAGATTTTTGGTCTTTTTATTTTCATTTTTCATTTGTTCTTTGATTTCTGGAACACCCTGTGCAGATGATCATGGAAACTGTGCTACTGGGCCACACTGGACACCTACTCTATAAGGCCATCCAACTAAGACAGGGAGACATAGCAGAGCTACCAAATACATAGAAATGAACATAGAAAGGCAATCAAAATGAGAAAACAAAAAACAAAATGTCTAAAATGAAAGAACAAAAGAAAACTCCAGAAAAAGAACTAAGTAAAATGGAGGCAAGCAACCTACCAGATACAGAATTTGAAACACTGATTATAAGAATATTCAATGCAGTTATGGGAAGGATAGATGATCTTGGTGAGAAATTCAACAAAGAGATAGTAAGCATACAGAAGAACATAGAAATCAGAAAAGATGCAGCCAGAAATGAAGAATACAATAATTAAAATAAAGAATATATTAGAAGGAATTGGTAGTAGATTAAATAAACCAAAAGACTAAATCAGCGATTTGGAAGACAAGGTAGCAGAAAACACCCCATCGGAACAGCAAATAATAATAATAATAATAATAATAATAATAATAATAATAATAATAATAAAGGATAGTGTAAGAAACCTCTTGTGTTGAGTTGTATGTAACCCTCTGTTGTAGTTGATTCTTCGTTGTTATTGGAATTGACTCTCAGCCTGACTGGCTGTGATGATTGGCCACACCCACTGAGTGTGAGCTGCTGTGTAGGGGCTGAACTCTTGGAGTGGGGTTTGCCTCAGCAGGTTTGTTGCCTGTTGAGACCGCTCTTTGGGGGTGCATCTTGTGAGTCTAATCAGGTGGTTCTCTGTTGAGATCTGACATCAGCCTCCAGTTTGTTGGTTCTGGAACCCCTTAGGAAGGGGTCACATGCAGGCCAAGATCAGCTACTGCTCCTGACCCACCTGGGCTAACTAGTCAGGGCTACAAAGCAATTTGTGTTTTCTCATTGCCTGAGGTGGACATGCAAGTATGTGGGAGACGCCACACAGTGAATCGAGGCTGACAGCCACTGGTATTGTGCCTGGGGCAGCTCAGTGAAAGCCTCAGGGCACCTCCAGGCCTGCGGCTGTCTGCCTGCTGTCTATAAGGCTCAGCAGCTGAATGAGACTTAGGAGTACCAGTGTTAGATGAGGCAGGATAGCAGGGAATCTTTGGGATAGGAGATCAAGTGGTATTCCCCAGGTTGCTACAGATTCAGATTTGTTGCCAGTGCTGAGCTCGTGGCCTCTCACAAAACTCTGAGCTCAAACTGAAGCCAGCTGCTGTTTGTCTTGGGCTCACAGACACCTAAGATCAATCGAAAAATACCACAGCTAGGGCTGGGGCTTGTTATCCACCACAAAAGTAGTGTCTCTTGAGGTGTGTGAACTGAGGTCTGTTAATAACTGGGGAAGAAATCACCTCCTGCAGAGACCATGGGATGGGGCTGGTTGCCCAGTAGTCATCCGAAATTGCCAACAGGCAAAACGAGAGATGGGTGAGGTAAGGTCTCAGAGAGTCATTGGGTGGATGGAGCAGATCTCACACATAAAATGTGATTTACTTTTGACTGTGTAGGGATAGCTACTTAAGTCATGTTTGGAAGAAGACAATTTTTGTTCCTTCCCTTCCGAATCTTGTTCTTATTTTCCTTTTCTTTTTGCATTGGGTAAAACTTCTATTATGATGTTGAAAAGATATGAGAATGGTAATATCTATCTGCTTGCTGATATTAAACAATGCACCTATTATTACATTGTGGTGTCTAAATAAGTTTTTGGTAGATATCAGTAATAGAATTACAGAATTTTCTAGTTTGCTATGATTAGATGGTAATTTTATTAGAAGCTTGTTGTATTAAGTGTATCTATTAAGATTATATTATTTTATTTCTTTTTTTTCTTTCATAAATGTTATTAATAGATTTTCTAATGTTAAATCATTCTTAATTTATGGAATAAAACATACTTGAGATTTTATTTATTTATTTATTTATTTATTTATTTAAGTTTATTGGGGTAGCTTGATTACTACAATTATATAATTTGCTTCTGTGTGTTATAATTTGGCATCTATATATTCTATTGTATGTTTACCACCCAAAGTCCAGTTTCCTTCAGTTACCATATATTTAATCCCCATTACCCACTTCACCCTCCCCCTAACCCCCTATATTTTACTCCCTTTACCCCATCTACCTCCCCACTCCTACTCCACTCCCTACCCTCTGGTAACCACTAGTCTATAGACCATATTTATGAGTTTCTGTTTGTTTATCTTATTCCTTTATTGCTCTTAGGTTTATATCCCACATATGAGGAATATCATGTGATTTTCAACTTTTTCTGTTTGGTTTATTTCACTTAGCATGATTATCTCAAGGTCAATCCATATTGTTGGATTTGGATGGTGGTATTTCATCTCCTCTTATAGCTGAATAATATCTCCTCTTATAGCTGAATAATATCCCATTGTATATATGTACCACAGCTACTTTATCCAGTCACCAATGGTAGGACACTTCAGTTGCTTCCATATTCTGACTATTGTGAATAATGCTGCTATGAACATCAGTGTGCAAATATCTTTATGCATACATATGAGTTTTCAAGTCATTAGGGTAAATACTTAGTAGAGAGATTGCTGGATCATATGGCAGATCAATTCTTAGTTTTTGAAGAATCTTCTTACTGTCTTCCAAAGTGGCTGTACCAATATGCAGTTCTATCAGTAGTATATGAGGGTTACTATATCATCTCCATATCATCTCTAACATTTGTTATTACTTGTCCTGTTGACCATACCTGTTCTAACAGATGTGAGATGCTATCTCATTGTGGTTTTGATATACATTTTCCTAATAGCTAGTGATGTTGAGCATCTTTTCATATATTTGTTAGCCATTTGTATCTCCTCTAGGTAGAAATGTCTGTTCAGTTCCTCTGCCCACTTTTTGATTGAATCATTTGTTGTTGTTGTTGTTGTTGTTGTTGTTGTTGTTGTTGTTGAATTGTGAGTTCTTTATATATTTTGGATACTAGGCCCTTATTGGAGGAGTTGCTTGTAAATATATTTTCCCATTCAGATGCTTGTCTCTTTACCTTGTTAACTGTTTCTTTTGCTGAGCAGAAGCTTTTTAGTTTGATGTAGTCTCATTTATTTATTTTTGCTTTTACTTTCCTTGCCTTTGATGTCAAATTTATAAAATGCTCATTAAGTACAAGGTCCTTGAGTTTAATTCCTATGTTTTCTTCTATGCATTTTATTGTTTAATTTCTTATATTCAGGTCCTTAATCCAATTTGAGTTAATTTTGGTGTATGGTGATAGAGAACAGTCTAGTTTTGTTCTTTTGTAGGTGGCCTTCCAGTTTTCACAGCACTATTTATTGAAGAACTTTTCCTTTCTCTACTGTAAGTTTTTGACTTTTTTTCTCAATTCTGTTCCACTGATCTGGGTGTCTGTTTTGCTGCCAATACCATGCCATTTTGATTACTGTCACTTTGTACTATAATATGAAGTTCAACAGACTGATGCCTCCATCCTCATTCTTTTTTCTCAGGATGGCTTTGGCAATTCTGGGCCTTTTGTGCTTCCATACAATTTTGATAATTTTTTGTTCTCCTTCTTTAAAAAAAACTGATGGGATTTCGATGGGGATTGCATTAAATTTGTATAGTATTTTAGGTAATACGGTAATTTTAACTATGTTGATTCTTCTAAGAACACAGAACATGTTTACATTTCTTCATATCTTCAAATTCTTTTAATAGGGTCTTATAATTTTCATTATAGAGGCCCTTGACATATTTTGATAAATTTGTTCCTAGATATTTTATTCTTTTTAGTGCAATTGCAAAATTAATTAATTTTTGTACTTCTTTTTCTGACACTTTGGTATTAGAGTATAGGAATGCTATGGGTTTTTGAACATTTCTTTTGTATCCAGAAGTTCACTTTATTTGTTTATTGTTTCTACTAGTGTTCTTGTAGAGTCTTTAGGGTTTCTTATATAGAGAATCATGTCATCTACAAATAGAGATAGTTTGACTTCTTTGTTTACTATTTGGATGCCTTTTATATCTTTCTCTTGTCTGTTTGCACTTTCTAGGAACCTCCAATGTTATATTGAATAACAGTGGGGATAATAGACAGCTTTCCCTTGTTCCTGATCTTAGAGGAAAGTTTTAAAATTTTTTCACTATTAAATATGATGTTGGCTGAGAGTTTCTCATAGATGGCCTTTATTATGTTAAGGTACTTTTCTTCTATACTGATTTGGTTAAGTATTTTTTTTTTATAAATGGATGCTGTATCTTGTTGAAGGCTTTTTCTGCATCTATTGATATGATCATATGATTCTTATTTTTTAATTTGTTAATATGGTGTATCACATTCATCAACTTGAGTATGTTGAACCATCACTGTGCCCCTAGAATAAAGCTCACTTGATTGTGGTATATAATCTTTTTCATGTGTTGCTGTATTCAGTATGCTAGCATCTTATTTAGGATTTTTGCATCTGTGTTTATGAGAGATATTGGTCTGTAGTTGTGTGTGTGTGTGTGTGTGTGTGTGTGTGTGTGTGTGTGTGTGTGTGTATGTGTTCTCTTTACCAGGTTTTGGTATCAGAGTAATATTGACTGCATAAAATGAGTTGGGAAATATTGCTTCCTTTTCAATTTTTTGAAGTATTTGAGGAGAATAGGTCTTAAAACTTCTTTGAATGTTTGTTAGAATTCACTGGTAAAACAATCTAGACCTAAATTTTTACTTTTTGGTAGGTTTTTGCTAATTGTTTCAATTTCCATACTGCTGATCTATCTATTTAGATTGTCCAGTTGTTCTTGATTCAGTCTAGGAAGGTTGTATTTTTCTAAGTACGGGTCCATTTCTTCTAGGTAATTAAATATGGTATTATTTACTTTTTCATAGTATTCTTGCATGATCCTTTGTATTTCTATGGTATCAGTCATAATTTTCCATCTTCCATCCCTGATTTTGTTTATTTGTGTCCTTTTTTTCTCCTTTTTCTTTAGTGAGTCTAGCCAGGGTTTTTAAAATTTTATTAACCTTTTCAAAGGACCAGCTCTTTGTTGCATTTATTTTTCTATTTTTATTTTTGTTGTTTTTCAGTTTCATTTATTTCTGGTCTAATTTTGATTATTTCTTTCTGCTGACTTTAGGCTTCATTTGTTCTTCCTTTTCTATTTTTTTTCAAGTGAAGCATTAGATTATTTGGTCTCATTATTGTTTTTGGAGATAGGCCTGTAATGATATGAGCATTTCTCATGCTTTTGCCATGACTACAAAGTTTTGATATGTTGTACTATCATTATCATTCATTTTTATGTATCTCTTGATCTCTCTTTTTATTTCTTCTGTGACCCAGTTATACTTCAGTAGCATGTTTTTTAATCTCTATGTATTTGTGGTTCTTCACAATTTCCTTTTGTAGTTGATCTGTAGTTGCAAAGCACTATGATCAAAGAATATGGTTGATATGATTCCAGCTTCTTATTTTTGTGGAGGCTATCTCTGTGTCCCAATATATGCTTGATTCTTGAATCAAGCATTCTTGATTCTTGTTCATAGAAAAGAATTATAAACAGCTGTTTTGGGATGGTCCAGTTGGTCTAATGTGTCTTTTAAGGATGTGATTTCCTTATTGATTTTCTATTTGAATGATCTGTCCATATCCAACAGTGGGATATTTAGGTCCCCTACTACAATAGAGTTTCGGTCTGTTTCTCCCTTTAGTTCTGTTTGTGATCTATTTACATTTACAAATCAAGGGGTTCTTTGATTTGGAGCACAGATATTAATATGTATTATGTCTTCTTGGTGTATGATTCCATTCATCATTATATCTCTCAATATCTTCCTTTATTTTTTTTTTTATTTTAAAGTCCATTTTGTCTGATTTGAGTACCGCTACTCCCACTTTTCTCGAATGCCATTTCTTCAAACTAGCATATTCCACCTTTTTGCTTTAAGTCTATATTTGTCTTTGGAGCTGAGATATGCCCCCTGATGGCATCATATGGTTGGGTTTTATTTTTTAATCCATTCTAGAACTCTGTGCCTTAGAATTTATGAGTTCAGTTTATTTATGTTTAGGGTGATTAATAAAATATTAGGTCTTCTTATAGACATTTTATCTTTTGCTTTCTGGTAGTCAGTGTTTCTATTTCTTTCTTTTCCTTGTGTGAGTTTTCCATCTGGTTCTTCTTGTTTTATGTTATATACTTCAGGTCTGAATCTTTGGTGTGTGGTTTCCATTACAAATATGTAAAGAAAAGTTTATATATATATATATATATATATATATATATATATATATATATTCTTCTGCATGTACCTTATCTCCATTCTCCTTTCAGAATTTGGATCTTTGAATCCTCCCCTTTTCAGTCATTGTTATCTCAGTTTGTCCCTATGTATGCTGAATGTTCATTACTATCTTGCTATAGCAATTCTTTCCCTATTATTTAAGCTCATAATGCCCTATTCTTAGTGAGGACTGCAGTCTTCTGCTTCTATTTGCTTGATAGTCTCTTTACTGGTAATTGTGTAATTTTTTTTGTCATTTTGTGTTTGGTGAGCTGACACCTTTTGGTATTTCCTGTAGTGCAGGTCTCATTCTGAATAATTCCTTCAATTTTTGTATGTCTGAAAAGGTCTTAATTTCTCCTTCATATCTAAAGGAGAACTTAGCTGGAGACTTTATTCTAGACTAGTATTTCCTTTCACTTAATAGTTTAAATATTTTATTTCATTCCTTTATAGTTTGTAAGGTTTGCACTGAGAAATCCAAGGATACTCTAATGGGTTTTCCTTTATAAGTTATTGTTTTCTTCTCCCTGGCTATCTTGAGAATTCTATCTTTTTCATTGATTGTTTGGTAACTTTAATACAATGTGTCTTCCTAAAGTCCTTTTTGGGTTGAGATAATTGGGTGTTCTGTTGACTTCTTGAATTGCAAGCTCCAACTCATTACTTAGATTTGGAAAATTCTCATCCACTATGTCTCTGAAAATGCTTTCTAGTCCCTGCTCCTTTTCCTCACCTTCGATGATGCCCATTATTCTTATGTTTTCTCTCCTGATGGTACCAACTAGTTCTTGAATTTCTATTTTATTATTTTTCTTTCTTCAGTTTCTCTCTTCTTCCTTCTGAATTATCTCTATATTTTTATCTTGGATATCACTGATCATTTTCTCCATTTGATTGACTCTATTTCCCACACTTTCTATTTCATTTTTCAATTATTGCAGTGTGTGTGTGTGTGTGTGTGTGTGTGTGTGTGTGTGTGTGTGTGTTTATCTCCAGAAGTTCTATTTGTTTCTTGAGGGTTTCCATTTCCTTGCTCTGCTCATATGGTTATTTTTTCAATTTTTGCAATTGTTGATTTGAGTTGTTTTGGATCTCATTGAGTTTTTTTAGAAGTACCATCTGGAATTCTCTGACATTTAAGTCACATATTTTTATGTCTGTAAGATTATTTTCTGGAGATTTTTCTCTTTGTTTCTGAGATGCCTTGTTACTTGGTTGCTTATAGTATTTAATGAACTCTTTCTCTGCTTGGGCAATAATGGAGTATATTCTGCTTTTATTTCTAGAAAGAAAATTATTATATAAAGTTCTCTCTTTGGCCTGATTCAAGAAAGGTGCTTTTCTTTTGGTTTCCAGTAGGTAGCAACTAAACCTCTTGGATCCTTGCTTTATATAAAGCCTAAATAATGCCTTTTTACTTTCTTGTATATATTTAATCACACTTGCTACCCTCAATTTCAGTCACTGTCAGTGTCAGCGACAATCTCTGCAGTGCTTGTTCAGATTCCCCTGGGGCTCCATGGTGTTCTGTCTTGGAGGAAATGGGGTGTGGGGCCCTCTGGGTTTAGGGTTGGAGGCTGTGGCTCAGCCTCAGTCTACAACGGGAGCTGGTGAAAATCAACTGCTGTTTCACTGCAGTCCCATCCCACTTCTCTGTTTTCTGCCCTGATGACTGGGCCCTGCTACCGGCTGTATGGAACTCCCAGCACTTCCATGCAGAGCTTTTCAGGGAAGTCGCTGCAAGTTCACCCCTCCTCCTCCTCTTACAGAGATCTCCAGAAGCTGCCAGAGGCAGCTTTTTTGTTTTTCACAGTCCATCGCCCAACACCCAGGGTTCTGACCTTTGGTAGCTGTTTTGTGCAGATCCCGTACTCAGACATGCTGGTGTGCACTTTGGGTGTTGTCTGTTGAGTTTCAGATGTTCAGCTTATTGTTGTTTCAAGGGGAGAGATCTGAGGACATCTCTCACTCCACCATGTTTCCCAGAATTATTGAGTTCTTTTTCAAAAATATGTTTTTGCACATGTTTGCTAATATACTACTTAGTATTTTTACATTTGTGTTTATGATATTGGGCTATTATTATCCTGAATTTTGCTATTCTTATTAATATAGTTTATCAGAGTTATAAAATTCTTATAAAATAAGGAAAACACTTTTTTTCTATTCTCTGGTTCTATTTGAATAAAGAAGGTGATTATCTATTCCTGGATGGTTTGCAAACACACCTTTTTTAACCCTCTATACCTAGTACTTTGTACCAGAAAGGAGTAGATTTGTAATATTAATTCAGTATATTTAATGTTTGTAGGACTATTTTGAGTAATTGAGCAAATTAATCTAGTTTTATTAATACATGTTTACCTTGAAAATTTATCATTTTATCTTTTTTTTATTCAATTGATATTGTGTTATAAATTCAAAAGTTTCTATGCTCCCTTTTAATGCTAATACTATTTAATTGGCCTTCTATTTATTCAACAATATTGTCCAAAGTTCCTATATCTAATTATTTTAAATATTTAGTATTTCTCTTTTATCCTCTGTTATTTCTTTCTCTTTTCTTTGAATTAATATCTGCTTTTCTATTTATGATTTCCTCTATTTTATTTTGGCTTTATATTAATGTTCTTTAACTTTCCAAAGTGAATGCTTGTCTCAATTTTCAATCTTTCTTCTTTTCAAATACATTCATTTTAGGCTATGGAAGTCCTTTTAAATACTGCTTTTTCTGCATTCTACAAGTTTTAACTTATAGTGGCTTCATTGTTCTTCAGTTATAAGTATTTAATAATCTCCATAAAGGTTTCTTATCTGAATCATTTTGTATTTATAAATTTCTTCCTTTATGTGTTTATAATTCTCACATATAAAGTCTTCACATGCATACTTTATTTTGATGACACATTGACAGGTTTGCACGCATGCAGTGAAGTTCCTCACAGCATGAGACTATCCAAAGGCTTTGGTGCTGGTGTATTGGCTACCACCCAGAAGGACATAAGGGCAAGGGAACTCTAGTGGGCAGGAAAATCAGAGATAAAGCTCATGTGCCTAGGTGATATATCTCAATAGCACTGCAGGGAGTCTCTGGGTCAGTGAGCTCTGAGGGTCTGTTGTGATTGGAAGTCTTTATAGCCACAGGGTTTATCTTATCTATGGCTAACAGATGTCTTGCTGTTCCACGGGGTATGCAAAGCAGGTAGACTCTAAATGGCTAAAAATCTGTTTATTTAGGGTATGTTTAAAATAACTGGACATATGAAAATTTGATTTCGGTGCCAGAGGGAATTTGAACTGAGGGATCTCAGTTTGCTGTGTAGAAATAAACAACCTGAAAGCCAATATATAAAGGCCATCTTTGGCTCATTTATAATACAAGTAAAAAAAAAAAGTCATGTGCACTAGTTCAATATATCATGTTGCCAGAACTGCTATGTTTAGCTTTTTACCAAAGAGCATCAGGCTGAAATACGCTGTAGTTCATATATACTGGGCTAATTCTTAAAGAGCTCTTTTAAACTCTAGTAGTAATTTCACAATGAATGGTAACAAAATAGTACCTAGCTGGCTATGGCCAAGACCTGGTCTTCCTATAATGAGCCAAATTTATTGAAATGCAAGATGTTTGAGGGGAATGGAATTTGGATCATCTGGATCAGATGTGTGATTTTCAAGGTGAAGAAATCGAGTCACAAAAAGGCTAAATAAACTGTTTATAGTCACATAGCTAGTTAATGACAGAACCTCAAATAGAATCTACGTTTTTTGGTTCTTGGCTAGTACTCTTAATACTATACATAACAGGCTAAACCTATAAGTTGCATTAATAATTTTATAAATAGGTTCTATCACCTAATTGTTTTGTTTCCACAATATTCCATTTATTTATTTTAGCTACATTTCTCATTTTGTCTTTATCAAATCTTATTTTACAATGTTGGAAGCAGAGTAAAAATATAAACAAATATAAAACCAGGGTTAGCATCTAGGTGTTGGTTCCTAACTTCTTCCTTTTTGAGCTACACAGTAGTAATCATGAAGATATAGTTATTGCTAGTAGAAATACAGTTAATGCTACATTGCTACACTGAAATTTCATCTTGACCAGCATTTTTCTTGCTAAATAAGTTACATGAAAATGTTATTTGAAAAGAGCAACAGTGAACAGGTTTTATCAATTTTATTTCATCCTTAGCAATGAGTGGTCATTTCAGTAGGTGTTTTTATGAGTGCAAACAAGTTTTTGCTTGCTCTCTAACAACTTTAATTTTACAAGAAAGAGAGGATGTATGTGAGATTTGAGGGACAATAGACTTATTTTTTTTGTGCTCATTATTGTTTTGTGTTCAACGTATAGCAGTAAAGAGCATTTACAATGTGCTCTTATCCTAACTCTTGTGACCCAGTCTTTTAAACATGCCAGCCTTTAAAAACTTGTGTTTGTTTAACCACTGTCGGAAGTTATAAAATTGAAGTCAAAAATGCTTACAAGTTGTTTCAATGTTCTTCTTAAGTTTAGGCACATTTTCCTCTTCAAATGGTATGAGTGACATCTTAAAAGCTAATTTTGGCTTCTCAAATGAAAAAGAAAAGCTGAGTATACATCCTAAAAATTTACATTTATACACAGACATGAGAAAAGTAAGATAACCTGTTAAAGATGAATATTTCAGACATTTAGAATATGCATATTTCAAATAAGTTATACTGCCAATCATGGAACACAGATTATCTGTAACTAAAGCACGTCACCTGAGTCAAGTTAATTTTATATAATAAGGTATTCTCTACTTAATTAGTCACCTTTTATTGTTTTTTATAACAAAGTGTTCCACAAGAAAAATAACACTGATTACCAGACAACAGAATTTTATTAGTGTCCCTGGCATTAATCAGTGTGCTGGAATCCAAGGAGCTATTATTTTAGCCACATTTAAATCCTGATTGCATTTTATTTTGCCTTGGCAAGGCTCACAATGTGATCTTCATTAGAATGTATTTTAAGCTTTCGCATTACTGGAATGAACATTATTTGTATCTTACACTGTGAGAAGTAAATCATGTGGAAGATGCTTAGATGCAGAGTTCCAGGCTCCAAAGTTTGCCTTCTTTTTGTTTTTGTTTTGTTTTTAGTATTTTTCAAAGGCTGAAAGGGGGTTAAAATATAACTATCTCTGGAAACAAAGCATATTAACTGGAAAATCTCAAATCTCTACCAGTTTCAAATAAATTTAAAGATGTCTGCTGAGTTTCTCCAGTACTGTCATTCTGGTGAGTAAACATAAATTAGACTGGGTGTATCCAGATATCTTTGTCCATGTAAAACCCTACAGAATTACTTCAAATGCATTGGGTAGTTGTAGCAAATATTAAAGGGCCTATTATCTTGCAGCTTTTTTTATACCACCAGCACATTTGTGTCACCGCTCTGGAAACTCTTTTAATTCACTTCAAGAAAGCGCTTTGAGTTCTTACACTTATTATATTCCACTTAGCAGTGTGAAACTCTAATATAAGAAACCACTTATAATGAGTTTTCCAGTAATTGTGAGTTACATCAAGTTTGGCATCCAGACTTGACTTCCCACAGCATGCACCCTTTTATTCAACTAGCCATTCAGGACTTATCTATATTACATTCTATAAGAACTTTCACATATTGTTGAAAATCATGGCATTCTGAATCAGGTAGACATAAATTTGAATCACAGCTCCCCACCTTACAAGCTTATGACCTAATGTAGTGATCCTCAAAAGGAGGTCATTATATAACCTGTCCCCCACCTCTAAGCCCAGAAGATTTGGCAATGTCTGAAGATATTTTTGGTTATCATAGCTGGTGAGTGCAAGGTGCAGCTACTACTAAGAAACAAGGGATGCTGTTAAACATCTTATGATGCAAAGGATACCTCCTAAAAAAGAATTATTTGGGTCAATGTGTCAATAATACTCAGGTTAAGAAGCTCTGATAAAAAGCAAATGATTTAAACTTTTTGAGCTTCCTCATATTTAAAATAGAAATAATATGACTAACTCTCATTTATGTGGGTCATACTAATTATCTGGGCATTAACTTTGATTAAACTCAAAGTTAACTTTGATTAAACTCAAGTAGCCTGGGATGTAACACAAGGAAGTGGGATATCATCAATGTTGCCTCTAGAAGTGTAGGAGCGGTGTTGAAGCAGGGATAGAGGCAGAGGTCCCCAGTTTAATCAGATATATTAATTGATAACTTGAGTTTGTTCCTGAGTTATTCTGGAAATAGTGCCCCCTCTTTCTCATTATATTTCTCATTAGTGACCCTGATGGCTAGAATTTTAGACCCAAATAGGAAGGAACACCATGAAAGTACATTACAAAAGACACCTTTCTTCCAGTTCATCTTTTCAGTATCTCACACAGCATAACATGGAGATAGCTAGCTATTCTTCTGAAATAGAATGCACCCTGTAAGTAAGCACATACAACATTTATAATAACAAACACTTACATAGCACTATGTGCAAGGCATACCATTTAAGTGCTTTACATTATTCACTCATTTTAATCCTCACACAAAATCAATGAGGTAACTGATAATACTTTCTTTTTACAGATGAGGAAAGTTGAGCACTGAAAGGCTACATAATTTGCCCAGGTTTACACAGATGACAATGGAAGAGCCAAGATTTAAACCCAGGATATCTGGCTCCAGAGTCTTCAGACTTTCTGTGCTATTAACCACTATATAAATCTGTCTCTCAAATAAGAAATACAGAAGGGTTTTGGAGTACAAAAATTTGTATTCCAAAGGAGAAACTTTGCTAGAAAGCCAGCTGGAGTTTCATGAATTGAGTGGGGAGAAATATGTACTTCAAATTCATAAAAGCAGGTCAGACTTTAAAAGTGGAAGTTAATGTAGCATAGTAGAATGTACACAGGCTTTGAGATCAAAGACTCTGAGTCTAAATTAGATAATGAAATTTAGTGACGTTGGGCAGATTACTATAGTCTCTGATCCTTAATTCTTTTGAAAGCCAAATTAATGAAATTTGTAAAATACCTTAGAAAGTATCTGGTATATAATAAGTATTTTGTAAATGTTCAGTCACATCCTTGTTCCCAAAATTCTGCTCATATTTATCTTTTCCCAAAGGAGACTAGACAAATAAATGTTCTCCTTAGAGTGGCTTAATCTACAAAGAACCAGATCTTAGATCACATGGAGGAGATGGTTGCCTAGACAATATGGAGTGCTATAAATCCTCACTGTGCTTAGATTGAGAATATATCTCTGCTATCTTTAAGTATTATGTCTACCTACCTCAAAAGTAAGGATAATGTGGCAGACTCACAATCATCAGAGATTCTACCTTAGAAAGAACACATATTATTAGTGGATCAGAAAATCAATTTTGTGGTCACCAAATTTAAAAAAAAATAATAAAATAGAAAAGATAAGTTTAGAACATCCAGAAATGAGAATAAATATTGTATTGTAAACTATTTGGGCATTATATACACATACATTCATATATGACTATATACACATGCATATACACACATATATACTCATGCATGTCAATATATACACATACACCCAAAGGGTGGTATCAGCAGACATCAAAGCCCCCAGGAGCAAATCCCACTCCTTGGAGTTTTCCACCACACAGTAGCTCATACACTGTGGTCATGTCTTATTCTCACCACCAGTCAGCCTGAGGGTCAATCCCCCCAACTGATGAGCCAACAACAATCAAGACTCAACTACAAAAGGAGTGCCCACATATTCATACAAGGGACACAGTTGGAGTACCAAGCTCAGGTAATCAGGAATACTGTTCCACTGGTCCCTATAGGGCACCTACAATATAGGCTACCCTGCCAAGAATGGTAGGTGTAGCAGATCTTCCTAATGCATAGAAACAAATACAGAGAGGCAGCCTAAATGAGGAGACAATGAAACATATCCCAAATGAAAGAACAAGAGAAAACTCAAGAAAAAGAACTAAATGAAATGGAAGCAAGTTTCTACCAAGAGAGTTCAAAACACTGGTTATAAAGATGTTGAAGGAACTTAATAAGAACTTTAATAAAGAGATACCAAGCAAAAATAAAACATAAAAGAATTTAAAAATATATTAAGAATACACTAGAAGGAATCAACAGAAAACTAGATGAAACAAAGAATCAAATCAGTGACTTAGAAGACAAGGTAGCAGAAAACACCCAATGGAACATCATTAAGGTAAATCCTAATCTATTATGATTAGTGTCCTTATAAAGAGGGAAACGATGGACATCAAGACTGAGACACACAGAAAGGAAAGAGATTTGAAGAGGCATTAGTCATCTATAAGCTAAAGAGACAGGCCTAGAATAGATTCTTCCCTCACATCCTTCACAGCTCAACTTTGCTTATACCTTGAGTTTAGACTTCTATCTTCCAGAACTGCAATAAAACAAGGTACTTTTTGAAGACCACACTAAAAACAACAGATGGAGCTTTAAGATGTTAGAAAAGCTCTGCTGAACTATGCCTTCTACAAAAGTTCAGGAAAATTAGTTTCATTTAAAAATAAGTAACAGAAAAAATGATAAAGGAAAAACCCAAATTAGGTTATCATAAAGAAAAAAAAAGAGAATAAGGAGCAGAATGACATCTTTCCACTCTCTGTGGGTTTGTCATGTAAGGGAATTTTGGCTGCAAATTTGAGAATTCATTATGTTGGTTCCAGAGTGTTTTAGGGTTTTCCTAGTTTTGGGTCTGTCAGGTGATCGATTCATTATTTCTCTATGCTTGCTCCTTCACACGTTGTGCAGGTCTTGTAGCTGTGATTTGCCCTCAGCCTCCTGTATTTAGGGCTCATGTTTAAATTTACTTTTTTTTTGTAGATGCTATCTGTGAATTGATTAATTAATATATTGCATGTACAGCTCATTCATCAGTTCTGGTTTCCATGGTATGTCCCTGCACAGCCTCTGGGCAGAAGCCCAGTTCTGGATACCTGGTCACAACCTTTGGGATAAGGGGCTGCACTGTGACTTCAAGGGGAGAGAGGATGTTAGTCTCATGGGGCACCCAAGGTTAAAAAATAAGACCATAGTTATAAAGTTTCAATTATGCTAGATGAAAAAGTTCCATAGACCTGCTGTACAACATTGTGTTTATAATTAACAGTGTAGTTAAATCTTACAGTTAAATTTTGTTGAGGATAGATTTCATATTATTTTACCACAATAAAAATTAAGGCCATAAAACATTATGCACAGGATTTTTATAAAAGCTATCATGACTATTTGTGTGTACATATATGGAATTAAATATATGGAAATGTACACAGTGGTGCCTTTACTGGTAAATTATGGTTAAAGCTTTGTTTTCTTTCTTTTTCTATGTTTTCTAAATTTTTCTAAAGTAAAATTAAACTACATTTATAGCTACATTTATAAACAGAGACATAGTCAGAAAATTTATCTCTTCTGTTTCAGATATCCTTGATTCTCTCTTACATTTCTGAAATCAAAGAGGACTGGCTCATCAGAAGACAAATCTCCTGTCCAGAATCATACATCTCCTTCATTCGAAGCATAAATTTATCCCACAAATAATCATTTTTTTTTTACTACTTTCACCATTCCAGTATTTTGGTCTTTCCCAGACACAATTTTTTCAGCCTTAAGGCATCTAGAGGAATGCTGAGCCCTTTGTTCCTGTTGCTTCTGCCACCAAGGCTGTTTGTTGCCTCTCCTTGCCTACCACAGGAATTTTTTCAATCCCCACACCTGTCCCTATACTAGTTGCTGATGCTCCCACAGGAAATGCTTATTCGAGCCACTTCTTATTCTGCTTTTGTTAGTGGAAGTGAAAAGAGTTAAATAATAAGTGGTATATTAATTGTGAAAACGGAAATGGGAGTTTAAAGATACTGTTCCTGCATAGGGTCCAGTAGCAGGTATAAAGTGATGGAATGGGTGAAGAAGTGTAGTGGAAGAGAAAATTGCTATGATCTTCCACACAGAATTTGCTCTCTTCTAAGGCTGCCACAGGATCTCAAATGCCTCTTCACATCTCCCCTGCACTCCCTTGCTCAGAAATACCCATATCCTGCCTTCATCACCACCATTTTTGTAAGTGCCTACAAGTACTGGGCCCACCTTACATTTGTAATAGCAAAAGCTGCTGCCTGGTCTGATTCACACCCTTCCTCCACCACCATTTTTACTCTTCTTCTATTACACTGGTACTAAATTTATACCCAGCAGGAAAAATACTTGTGCATGTCTATCTTTTCAAATGTACAAGGAACATTAGGATCCACAAAAAATCATAATATGTCCTCTCCACCACCTCAAAATAGTTGTTTCCCACAAGAGTTCTCTTCTTTTCCTGTATTCCTATCCCAGGTAACCAAAGCCCTCACTGTTAGTCATATCTCTGAGAGAAGAGAGATTTCTGGTATGACAGAATCATTTTTGTCATCCAATCCTTCACTTCACCATTCCCATTCCAAGGAAGTGTCCAGGTCTTTTCCTCTTTATCTCAGGGGAAGTTTATACAACCAGCTTATATTTGGTTATCTATAATCCTGATCATATTGTCTGAATTATGTTAAGGGAGAGGGGAGTGGCTTAGAAAACAGAGAGAAAGGAAAGAGAATACTGCTATGTTACCCAAGTACTCCTTACTCCCTGACAGGACCCTAGAAGTTACATATAAGGGGGCTGAACCCTAGGCATCAGGGCCTCCAGTATTGGCAGATACCTCCAACCCCTACTGGCTTTAGAGAAGTAGACAAGTGACCATGCAGACTTGGACAGTGAGAATACCAGGAATGATCACAATGAACTGAAGTCTCCATAAAAGTCCCTCCCCATCCCATTCTTTGGTACTTATCAGGAAGAGAGGTCTTTCAATAGCAAATGATTTTGAATTATCCTTCACCTCAGTGTAATAAAAAAAAGTTGCAGATTTAAGCTGCCACCTCTGAGCAAACTAAGATCCATACTACACAGAAGACACAGCAGGCAAGTGCACATGCTTTATTACTAGCTAAAATCAGAAAAAAAAAAATCCTCACAAAGATTGAACTTGGTGAGCTGGTATCTTATGAGAGAAACTCTAGGACATCTTTTGTTCAGACTGGAGGCTGATCTAACCTTCTACCCCCGGTCACTACCCTGACTTCTTCCTTGCTTGTAGCATCTGCCTCAGGGAGTAGAGAGCCCACAGAGAATATACCAAGTGAAAGACAAGGGGCTGAGGGGCATTCACAAGAGTGCCGGTACCAGTCAGTCTATTTTAAATCAAATTACTCTTCCCAAGAGAAGCATAATATCTGTCCTTGGAATCCATTTTGCTCTTTATCCACTCTCAACTGGAAAGGGACTTGAAATGAAAATGGCTAAGGGCTATAGTATAGAGCTAACACTCCCCCAAGCTCTGCCCTTCTTTAAGAGAATCACACAGTGGTCTTTCAGACAACCAGAATAGTTGATCCTCTTAAGGGAGGAAATCAGCAAAGTAAAGTCCTGCTTGCATTCTTGTGAGGCCAGTTGCCCAATCTTGGCAAGTGCTCATCTGTTTCACCCAGGACCAATAAAATGAACAGTTATATCACTCAAGTCCTTTCATGAAAGTCTTTTGATGTTGCTCCCAAAACTGCAAAAGTATCTGGATGTTATATCAACTGGGTTTACCCAAAAGACACAATGCATGCAAGGCAAAGGAGTCACCTCTGATCTATTTTGTATTTCAAATTGTGCTCTCTCCTGCAATCTCACCAAAAAGATTTATGTTATGTACCAGATAATACCATATAGTTCTAGTTCTTAATATGCTAGGTATCAATAATGTTGTTTAATGAGTTAAATAAAATTAATCAATTTTGCTATCATGTATAAAATTTAACATTGAATCATCACTCCAACTATTTTGATTTGCCTGCTTGCCCCAACAGAGAAAATAAATTCTAATAAAACTATTTCATCTTCTTTTTCCCCCTAATAACTACCAAAGTTTATCTTCTCTGACTTCTCTCACTCTTCTCTGTTTCAGCCAGTAGAGGTCTCACTAAGGCATGGGTCAATCAGAATTGAGGTGTGATGTCCTTGGGCTCTTAGAAGATCTTGTAATGGGACAGGTTCAGCTTCTTCAGCAACAAGCAAATTCCGTAGGGCTCAGAGACACAAAAATAGGCCCTCATCTGTAAAACTTAAACAAAGACAAGAAGCAAACATGAACACTGCAATAGTTAACAAAGAAAAAGAGCATTTTCAAGAAAAGAGCAGTACTCCTAAATTCAATAGAAGATATAACTCTAAAAAACACATGGCTGTTTCCAGTGAAAGACATGGAATTTTCAGAAAAAAAAGTTAATAAGAAAACAGAAAGATGTGGAAAAAGAGTGGGGGGAAAAGGCTTTATGACTTTGGTGTCTCCAAGAAGTCACTCAATCAGCATCAGCAATCCAGAATCCACCACCTGTGAACTTAAATGCAATTAGCAGAAATCCTCTATTTAAAGAATAAGTAGAAGTGATGTCAGAAGCACAGTGGTGTGAGAACTCTCCCCTGATCTCTCTGCTTGAAACTATAAGGAGCTGAAACCCTACATCTAAACAAATAACACATCCTGCATACAAGCATGTCTGAGAAATCTCCTCATGAGAGCATTGGAAGGTGCAATATTAAGGTACATAAGACAGGGAAGAAGAAAATAGTGGGAGTAGTACCAGGGCTTAAAGGCCTTTTCAGAGGCTTGGAATCCCAACACCATTCACATTCTGCCACAGCAGTGGAACTCTTGGGACTGAGGCAACCTGGACACAGAAAAGATACACACCCTTCAAGAGAAAAAAAAGGGCATCCTTAACCTTAAAGCAGGTATCTAGCAGGCTTGAGCACTGCAGGAGGCTTAGGTGCCATATTCTGGAAATCAAAAGAAAACCTCTTCTTAACAACCTGCTAACGAGAGATCATTTTGTAACAATTTTTAATGCAGATTACACTCCCATTAATGCCCAGGCAGAGAAATAGTCCATCAAACACTATGAACAACCAAGTGACAAAGCAGTTCAAAAATAAAATAAAAAAATCTTCAGAAAATAAGTTTAAAGATATATAAATATGCAATTTAAATGACAGAATTCTAGATTGCTCTTCTGAAAAAAATCTCAATGAGATGCAAGAAAATCCTGATAGACAGTTCCGATGATGTGGAAACAAAATTAATAAACAATGAGAATACTTTACCAAGGAGATTGAAACTCTAAAAGAAGAACCAAATAGAACTTCTGGAAATAAAGAACTCACAAAAAGAGATGAGGAATGAAATAACAAGCCTAGAAAACAGAGCTGACCAGATGGAGAAAAGAATAAGGGATATTAAAGAGAGAAATCTGGAAATGTTGCAGATGGAAGGAAAGGGAGACTTGAGAGAAAGATAAAAATAACTCTATAAGAACTACCTGACACCATCAGGCAAAACAGTATAAGAATATTGCATATACCAGAAGAGGAGAGAACAGAGGAAACAGAGAGAATATTCAAAGAAATAGTTTATGAGAATTACCCAAATCTATGAAAAGAACTGGATTTTTTAATTCAAAAAGCAAAAGAAACACCCAATTAACTCAACCCAAAAAAGCCTTCTCCAAGAAACATTATATCAAAATTGGCAAAAATTAATGACAGAATTAATTTATTCCTTCATTAAAAATTAATGAGAGAATTCTCAATGCAGCTAAAGGAAAAAAGACAGTAATCTATAAAGGAAAACCCATTAAATTATCATCAGACTTCTCAACACAAACCTTGTAAGCTAGGCGGGAGTAGAACCAAATATTCAAACTACTGAAAGAAAAAAATCACCAGCCAAGAATAATATATCCAGCAAAACTCTCCTTTATATATGCAGGAGAAATAAAGGCATTTTTCAGACACACATAAGCTGAGAAAATTCTCCACCATAGGGCCTACATAACAGGAAATACTAAAAGGGGTTATTTATCCTGAAACAAAGGAGAAACATACATAACTGTATAAGAAGACCAACAGGCAGACAGAAGCAGGAAAGTGCAACACTTATTAAGAAAAGGATATAATAAGCTTAAATATCACATAATGGTTAAAGATTAAAAAATACTTTAAAAAGAAAAGAAGACAACAGCTACTGCAACTTATAAAGAAGCATACAGCATAAAGAGGGAAAATACAAGATGACAAAAGCAGAAAAAGGGAAGAATAGAGGTATGAATCTGCAAAGGAAGATGGAAATAAGGCACACACAGAAGAAAAAAGATTACTGTATGTATGTGTGTATATGTGTATGTGTATGGTAACCACACATGAAACTCCAGAACCCAGACACACAACATAAAAAAAAAAACACAGAACAGAGGGGAAAATCATAAAACATCAACAAATGAAAATAACTGACAAAACACAAGGACAAAAGAAAAACAATGAAGACACCAAACTACAACAAAAGAAAAGATAAAATGAATATAAGAAAACATCATATTTCAACAATCACCTTAAATGTAAATGAACTGAATTCACCAATAAAAAAGCACAGAATTGCAGATTGGATCAAAAAATGAAACCCAACTATATGATGCCTTCAAGAGACACATCTCAGCTGCAAGGACAAATATAGACTGTGAAAGGGTAGAAAATGACATTCCAAGCAAGTGGCATCCTGAGAAAAGTGGGTATGGCCATACTTATATCTGACAAAATGGACTTCAAGATAAATTGGCTAATGAGATACACAATGGACACTTCATAATGATAAAGGGAACCATGCATCAAGAAGGCATAACACTTATTAATATTTATGTCCCCAATCAGGTAGCCCTGCAATATATAAAACATTACTAACTGAACTAAAAGGGGTAACTGACAAAGACACAATTATAGTAAGGAACCTAAATACCCCACTGTCAGCTAGGGATAGATCATCCAAACAGAAAATCAATAAGTAAGTATCAACCTTAATTGACACATTACACCTATTGGACATAATTGAAATTTACAGAGCCTTTCATCCCAAAACAACATTCTTCTTTAGTGTGCATGACACATTCTCAAGGATATACAATATTTTGAGGCACAAAAGTAGCCTAAACATTTTTAAAGGACTAAAATCATACCAAGCACATTCTCTGTCCATAATTCTTTGAAACTAGAAATCAACTATTAAAAAAAATTTGAAAAGAACTACAAATACATGGAGATGAAACAACATGCTACTAAAGAACAACTGGGTCAAAGAAGAAATAAAAGAAGAGATCAAGAGATACATAAAAACAGACAAAAATGAAAATATAACATATTAAATCTTTTGGGACACAGTAAAAGAATTAATAATAGGAAAGTTCATATCATTATAATCCCAAATAAACAACCTAACTTTATGTATTTTAAAAATATAAAAAGAAAAACAAATGAACCATAAAGTCAGTAGAAAGAAGAAAATAATAAAAATTGGAGCAGAATTAAATAAAATTGAGAACAAAAAGACAATAGAATAATTAATGCAACAAATAACTGGTTCTTTGAGATGATTAATAAAATTGACAGACCCCTGGCTAGACTCACTAAAGAAAATAGAGAAAGGACACAAACAAACAAAATAAAAAATGAAAGAGGAGATGTTATGACAGATACCACAGAAATACAAAGGGTTATATAAGAATATTATGAAAAATTATACACCACCAAATTTAACAACCTAGAAGAAATGGACAAGTTCTTAGAAATATACAATCTTCCTAGACTGAATCATGAATAACTGGAAAATCTAAATAAATCATTCAACAGTATGAGGATTGAAACAATCAGCAAAAACTTTTCAAAAAGTAAAAGTTGAGGACTGGATGGCTTTACCAATTAATTCTACCAAACATTCAAAGATTTAATATCTGTTTTTCTCAAACTTTTGCAAAAAATTGAAGACAAGGCAAATACTTCCTAACTCATTTTATGAGGACAAGATTACTCGGATACCAAAACCTGGTAAAGATAAAACAAAACAAAAAAAAAAAAAAAGAAAACTATAGACCAATATCTCTCATGAACACAGATGCAAAATCCTAAATAAAATACTAGTAAATTGAAAAAAACACAACATATTAAAAAGATTATAAACCAAGATCAATTGGGCATCATCCCAGTGGTATAGGGATGATTCAACAAATGCAAATCAATTAATGTGATACACCACAAGAACAAATTTAAAAATAATAATCATGTGATCATATCAATAGGTGCAGAAAAAATCTTTGACAAGATACAGCATCCATTTATGATTAAAACACTTAATAAAATGAGTATAGAAGGAAACTACCTCGATGTAATAAAAGTTACATATAACAAAACCTCAGCTAACAAACTAGATTGCTATCTATCGCCATACACCCAAATTAACTTAAAATGAATCAAAGACCTGAATAGAAGACCTGAAACAATAAATTACACAGAAGAAAACATAGGTATTAAACACATAGACCTTGGATTTAGAGAAGATTTTATGAATTTAACCTCAAAGGCTAGGGAAGTAAAAGCAAAAATAAATTAATGAACTCTATCAAACTAAATAGTTCTGCACAGCAAAAGAAACCATCAATGAATCAAAGAGGCAACCACCTGAATTGGAGAATAGATTTGCAAACAATGCTTCTGATAAGGGCCTAAGTTCCAAAATATATAAAGAACTCATAGAGTTCAACAATTAAAAAAACTTACAATCCAATTTTAAAAATGGGCAGAGGACCTGAACAAACATTTCTTCCAGGAAGACATACAAATGTCCAACAAATATATGAAAAGATGTTCAACTTCACTAGCTGTTAGAAAAATGCAAATCAAAACCACAATGAGATACCATCACACACCTGTTAGAATTGGTATCAACAGGACATATAATAACAGATGTTGGAGAGGTTGTAGAGAAAAGGGAACCTCATACACTGCTGGTGGGACTGTAAATTGGTACAAACACTATGGAAAAGAGTATAGAGGTTCTTCATAAACTAAGAATAGAATTACCATATGACCCAGCAATCCCTCTCCTGAGAATTTACCCATAAAAAACTTGAAAACATTTATCCATAAAGTTATATGAACTCTTATGTTATAGCATCACTGTCCACAGAGGCCAAAACATGGAAACGACCAGAGTGTCCATGAATAGATGATTGGGTATGGAAGTGATACATATATACAATGGAATATTACTCAGTCATAAGAATCTATCAAATACTGCTGTTTGAGACATCATGAATGGACTTTGAAATTATCATGCTATGAGAAATGTCAGGAAAAAAAACTGAAAACCATATGATTTCACTCATATGTGGAATAGAAAACAACAAGTAACAAACTTGACAAGCAATCAGAGACTCATGGACAATGAAAGTAGATTTGTGGTTACCAAGGGAAGGGAGAGGGGGAGGTAGATAGGGATAAGAGGAGTCAAATATTTGGTGGTGAAAGGAAATTTAACTTTGGATGGTGAACACTCAATGTAATATACATATGACATATTATTGGATTGTACACTTGAAATCTATCAAAATCCTGTTTTTATTAACCGATGTCATCCATTTCAATTTAAAAAAATAAAAGTATGATACTCAAAAGTAGCCCATCTTTGTTAAATGAGAATATAAATATTTACATATTTGTGTGTACTTAGAATGATAATATGTGGTTAATTTGAGTAATGGGATAATAGATTATTTAATTTTCTGTTTTATAATTTTGGTTTTCAAATTTTATGTGAAGTAAATGTTACTTTTTGATCAGAAGAGGGTCTTAGAAAATTGCTTTTTTTTTTGTGGGGGAGAGTGTTCCCATTCTTACTTACCATCCTGAAATTAGTGAGTTTTTCCTGGGTCTAGACTTCCACTCTAAACTGTCATACAGACATTCTGTCATTCATAGCAGGCCTTGCGCCATGAAAAATTCATCACTTTACACCATGGCAGCCCTAATTATTTGGACTGTAGCATGAAGCAGACATTTCCAGGTACTGGAATTCTAACACCTTTTCTTCCCTTTTGGTTGCTTGGACTTCTGCCCCTGAGGCTGTCATTTCTTTGGTCTATTTCTCAAACCACTGTTCCTGCTGTTGCCCAAGAGGGACATCCCCTGGGGACTATCTGGATCTTCTTGACTGTGGCTCTTGCTGTTTCCCACGGAGGATGTTCCTTGGGACATCACTGGACCTTCTTGGCTATGGCCTTTGCTGTTCTCCAGGAAGTACTTCTCCTGGGGCATCAGTAGACCTTCACTTTGGTTGTGGCTCTTGCCAGTACCCAGAGGAAACATCCCTAGAGACGTCATTGGATCTTCTTCTTGGCTGCGGCTTTTGCCATTACCCAGAGGTGACATTTCTGGTGACATCACTAGATCTTCTTCTTGGCTGTATCTCTTGCCATTACCCAGGGAAGACATTCCCAGGGACATCACTGGATTTTCTTTCTGGTTGTGGCTCTTGCTGTTCTCCAGAGGGGTTATCCCTGGGGACCGCTCTGATTCTTCTTCTTGGCTACAGCTCTTGCTGTTCCTAAGAGGAGGCGTCCTCTTGGACTTCACTGGATCTTCTTCTTGACTGTGGCTTTTGCTGTTTCCCAGGGAGTAATTCTCCTGGATCATTACTGGATATTCCTTCTGGTTCTGTCCCTTGATGTCGCCCAGGGAGGTTATCCCCTGGGGACACATAGGATTTTCCTCTTGGCTATGCTTTGTGCTTTGCCCCAGAGGACATTCTCTCTGTATAGTCTCAGAATATTCCCACTGTCATTAGCATCTCTGGTCACATAGATGGGCCATTTCCTCCTGTGCCCCACTGCAACCCACAGACCAAGTGGATAAATTCTCAGAGGAGGCATCTGGGGTACACATGCTGCTGCTGCTGCTGTCGCTTCTGCTTCCATGACTACTGAGGGTAGTAGAAGAATCCCATTGGGAATGGCACATGGAATGGGAATGGATGTGGCAGTGGCATTGGCAGAGGTTGTTGTATGACTTGGACCTAGGGACTCGGGGATCCTGACATGTAAAACACAGCTGCTGGGGCAGCCATCTGGGTCCTCAAGTATGGTATGCCCTGCATCCCTGTAGCCGCCATCTTGCCCTGTTCCTGTGCATCAATGGGCCATGCTGTGACCCCACATCGTTGGGCTTCCGGTACTGGCACAGCCTCCTGAAGCAGTGGCTTGGCCTGTGTCAACTTTTTTACTTGGAGCAATCGAGGGCCCAACATTTTACACTCGTCTGTCGCCTGGAGCAGGGAGGCCAGAGTGCTACATAGCTTCAAGGCTACCTCCTCATGCTCCTTAAGTAGCTTCTGTAACTGGGAAGCCAAAGTCATGCTCCTCCACCTGCTCCTGCAGCCACTGGACTCAGGGCACCTGCTGGTCCCTCTGCCTTGTGGCCACATACACACTCAATGCCAGCACACTCCAGGTACAGATCTTCTTGAGAGCTCGTGGCACCTGAGTGTCAGCCAGGGCAGCCCAAAGCCAATCCTCTACCTCATTCAAGAGCCATGAGCAAAAGGTCACATAGAAATTCGTTCATGAGGATTTCACGGTTGATGAATCTGATCGCCTCATTGTGGTAGTACCCACTGGCATGGTCTCCGAAGTTCACAGTCATGGCTGCTGTGTTCTATTCATCCAATCCCTCTCAGACGATGATACCGCCTCCCCATCACTGCAGGTAATGGCTGCGCCTGCCAAGAGGTCCATTCCTCACCTCTTTGATCAGTTCTAGTTCAGTCTTAGTCCTGGCCTCCTCCTTGGCTTCTCTCTTTCTTCACTCCTTTATTTCCTCACGAAGAATAAAGTAGACTCTTTCACCACACCAACCCCTACCAGGCAATGGTGTGACACATCACAGGGACGACCTATGACTTCCCTGGGACTGACTTCCTCAGTGGACTGACCCCTATGAGGCTAACAGGCAGAATGGCTGCACTGGGTACTGCAGTGCGAATGGATGGACAGGGTGCACTGTGAAGCTCTTGGAGACACTAATAGTGGCTACTCACACACCCAAGGGCTGGGATGGGACACACACACACACACACACACACACACACACACACACACACACACACCCCTGACATAAAAGGCAGATTGGGTCAGAGGAGGTTGGAAAACTGGGAAAGGGAGGGAGTCGAGGTAGAGAAAACTGGATCCCATGTTCAGAGAGGTTAAACAGAGTATGAGCTTGGGTCTCCCAAAACCTAGAAAAGGGGCAAGACAGTGAGAGGGAAGATGAAGGTAACACTATTACCATAGGGCAGATGATGAGGCTGCGTGTTGGAGCAGTAGTAGGAACCAGGTGAAGGATACCAGAATATGCCACCCCAAAATACACCACTTTAGCTACTGATAATTTTAAATTAAAGTTACTTAAGAAACAGCTGGTGCCAGAAGGGAAACTAACCCTCCTTAGTCCCCCTAAAAGCAGAAAATAAACCTCCCATGTGAAAGGAGGGTAAAATACATCCTTATGACCAGAAATAGGGTATTTACAGTCAGAAGGCTATATTAGATTGATAGATGATAGATAGATAGATAGATAGATAGATAGATAGATAGATAGATAGATAGATGATAGATAGATAGATGATAGATAGATAGATAGATAGATAGATAGATAGATAGATAGATAGATAAACTTGATACTTCTTCACTAATGTTACTACTCCAAACCCAAACCTCTTTGTCTTATCAATTCTTCACAAATGTATCATTTTTTTTTGTCTAAAAGACATAAAAGCTACCTGCTTTAGTCATTTCTTTGGGTTTCATATTTCTGTGGAGTTTCCATACATATGAAGTTACTTTTTCTCCTGTTGATCTGTCATATGTTGATTTAATTATTAGACAAGCTAAAGCACATAAAAGGGAAGAAGGAAGAAGTGTTCTGCCCTTACACAGGTTTAGCTGTGTACACTGTATATAAGTGAAGGGAGAACCTGGGAACTATGAAGGATTACAAGGCTAAAACCATTGGTGAAAACTGGCTAGGGGCACTAGAAAGAGGACTGCTGTGACAGCTGAGTGTATAAGGAGGAAAGGAAAGCCGGACCAAGATGTTATAGGAAGCTATTAAGAACAGAAGGCCACAATAAGGATGAATTACTTGATTCAATGATAAGGAGGAAAGGACATTTCAGATTTCAGCATTCTAAATGAGCATTCTGATGGATGATGAGACAGTGTTTATGAATACGTATGGGAGCAGTGCATCATAATTAAGGTGTTAGATCTCAGATGTTTATGGGGGTTTCCAGAGGACACCACAAGCCATGTAGTGGGGATTTTCATTATAGAATGGGGGAAGGGAACTGCTCTTTATTCATCTTCTCTTTTACTTCTCAATTGCTCTCCTGTCCTCAAGCCTTCCACATAGTTCCCATCTCTCTTTGTCTCATAGAAGAATGTTCTCTTCTAAACTTTAAAGCTACATCCCTCACTTGTAACTTGGATACCAGCGTCTCCCATCTCCTCAGGGAGTTCAATCCATTCATAATTCCTCCACTTTTCTCTCTATTTCAGCCCCTTCCTTTCTACTAGCTCCTTTCCAGTTATGATATGAGCATGTTCAAGCTTCTTCCATGCTGTATAATGTTTTTGTCTACATTTCCTGTACCTTAATTTCCACCCATTAAACGACAGAAAATATTTTAAGGGCACCACATAAAGGTGACCCTTCTCCTCTAATAATCCAAACTTTTTATAATTTGACCTTTCTGTAATCTTTGACTCTGCTGACCAATTCCTTTTTGAAACTCTGTTCTCCCTCCCTTTTATTCTGTGACAGTAAACTCTATTCATTTATTTTCTTTCTGGCCTCTCCTTCTTAGTTTCCTTTTGCTGTCTGCTATATTTCCATTCACTCTTTAAATACTGCTATCTCCCTGAGTTTTGTCCTCAGACACCTTGATTTTTTCCTTGGCATATTCCCTCATTTCAGATACTATTTCTATGTAATTCCATCTATTCTCTTGTCCTAAGCTACCAACCTTAATTTCTAAATACTCCCAAAACTTTATATCCAGTCTTGTTTTGTGTTTCAAACTTTAGTTTCACCTAATGAACAACTTCCTAGAAAACTTCACCTGGTTCTTCCATAGGCACAAATTTTCCACAAGTCCCAAACTCATCAGTTTGGACAAACGACTTACCAATTTCTTAATGTTTTTAAAGATCTACTTCCTCAAAGAGTGATTGCAAGGATGAAATAACAAATATATGAAGTAATTGCTGTTTTCATCATATTATTCTTATCAATATTAAAGAGGTCTTCATGTAGAAGGTGGCATTTTATCTGGGATTTGAACAATGGTTAGAAATTAGATAAGGAAAATGAGGAGGAAAACAAATTTAAACATAATAAAATATATTTCTCTGTTACTTACCAAATGACTGCATGGCCAAGATTGTATCAGATCACCTTGTTCTGTCACATCCAGTTGAATTATATTGCTCAATACATATGACAGCAGCTTCATATGCTTTCATTCTATTATGATTTTAGAAGCTAACATCTTGTTCCCCACTTACCTGGCTTCTACATTTAAGCTATTTCCATGGATGCTCTTTGCTAAAGCTGCACGTCTGATACCTCCAAGGAGCCACCATGTGTGTACTGATGTGATATTTTCAGGATCTTTGTTGCCTTCTGGGCACTGAAGGCATCATCTGTCTATGATTAGAAACAAAACATGTCCTGTTTGTGAAGGCGGAAACATAAGAGTTGTTATAGAATAGAATTAGGAGCATACTTGGAAAATAAGAAAAGTGAAAACATATAGTAAGATATAACAATGAAGGTAAATGATTTTGTATATAATAATAGGTCAGTAATGGAAAAATAAAAAGAAAATGGAAAATTCCAGTATGGCCCTGAAATATTAAAAAGCCACATTCAATGGGTTTATCTAGTTCTCTATATAAGCAACCATAGATAACAGTTTTTTTCTGAAAATAGCTTTTTCACCGTTTTGCTACTATATAAAAAAAAAACATGCAGGTGTAAGAGGAGCAATTGTCAATATTACCAGCTCTAATTTCAAAATTAGCACTAATCATTATTGCATATTAAGTGAAAATTAAAGTAATTTCATTTAAACTGAAACTAAAGTTGTTCACTGATGATTTTTCAATAATCTTTTGCATATCTGCATTATAAATACTGATAGTGCTAATAAAAAGTTTATTATTTATTATTTATACAGTAATAAATAATAGATAACTTTTTAGTACTTACTATGTGTTATGTGCTGTGCATATTTTGTGTGCTTTATCTTATCCAATAATCACCACAGCCATGTAAGTTAAATAACAGTATTACTTCTATTTAAATAAGTAAATTGGGGCTTAAGAAAGCTAACTAATTTTTACAAGGACCTATATCTAGTGTGTGGAAGCCATAACTAATACCTTGATTGGCCCGAGAACAAAACCCATGTGCCTAACAGTACACTCTATTGCCTACAATGACACATTTACCCAGAAATCTGAGACCCAAACTAAGAAAATAAACACATGATAGATATGATGACATATGTGCAAAAGTCATACTAAAAGAGAAAATATCAATCCAAAAGCAAGAACACAGCTTGCCTATAACCAATTAGGTAAACTAAACATTTTTTGAATGATTCAAATGAAGAGTGAACAATATGAAACATAGGAAAGCAAAAGTCGGAGAGTACAAATTTAAATTGGCATTAAAACTTGTACAATGTAGAGGCTATTCTAACCAAAGCATGAGAACATTCCAGTCCCTTGACCAGATCTATCTCTGGAATGGAGACAGATGCATCAGACCACAAGAGTTCCCTGACAAAATTCTGTGAAAATCATCTAACCAATTCTGGTTGTTCTCATTATGTGTTCACCTATTGTCTCCTGATAATATCTGGACTTCCAGTATAATTACAAGTATGGAGGGTACCCCCCGATCATCAGCTTAAGTGTTGCAGACTACTGGACTCTTGTGTTTATCATTGAAAACAAATAAACCAGCACTAGGATTTTAGACAATGATCCTTTTTGAATTAGACTAACATAAACTAGTGCCTGAGAAATTGGTAACAATTGGATACCTGATTAAATTGAGCATCTGACCTATGGAGCTGAGAAGTATATCCTGGGATGGGGTAGCCCCTCAAAAGTACATCCATCCTAGGTGACATCACTATATCATATTCATGCCACCATAGGTTAACCTACATGACCTAGACTGATAGAAATAAACATTAAAATTTTGGGAAGTTTCAGATGTGCCATTTTCAGTGTATCTCATTGTCTGAAAGCCCTACAAATAGTTGAAATTATGACTAATAACATTTGTAAAAAAGTAAGTTTGGTTGGTAACATGCTGTAGTAACTGCCAATATTCCACTAAAGCAACATTCTTCTAAGATGTTCTACTTCAATAAGTGACCTTCTAATAACTAACGCAAATTAGCGATTGATTTTAGATTGCTATAATAGAATACAATTTATTTTGATTCAAATGTGTAGGTTATCTTTGTTCATATTTTAGTGGCAAGATTAGTGTGTTATATTTCCCAGGACAGATATTTCCTACTCTACACCTGAGGTCTTGCTTTTGTTGTTTTCTTCTCACCATTTTTTTTTGCCAGAGAGCTAAAAATATTATATTATCCTTCTCAGCCTACAATTTAAGTTGACAGAAGTTGAATGCAATAATGTGTTTCCATACATGCTAGTATAGTTGTATGTCAGTGGGGCAAATAAACCCATGAGTGATAGTAATCCATTTGCTATCAATTCAAACCACATTACAAATGGTCTTATGAATGATGTTATAATAAAAACAGAAGAAATGTATTTTATGTATATTAATTTCACTGGTTAATGATGGCCCTACAACCTTTCTTTTATTAATAAATAACATGGACCTGCAACTCATACAATTATGTAAAAAACTCAAAAAAGAGTTGCTGGTTTTTTTTAATTGTATCATGTCTTGGAAGTTAGAAATCCCAGTCCTCTTCTAACTACTCTATGTAAAAGAAAGGGAATATCCTTCTATTAATGATAAATATTATTCTCTTAGCTTTCCACTCAGTCCTCAATTTCCTGGACTCCAGATTCTGTACTCATTACTGTTTTATAACTAATCTTGCTAAGGTTACGAATAGCTTCCCAATTGTAAGCTTCAAGGAAGATTTGTCAATGCTTTACTGAATTTCTCCTATATTGATAATGACAATCAATCCCTCTTTCCTGAAATTCTTTACTCTTGATGTCCAGGATACCACATTCTTCGAGATAATTTCTTTTTGTTTCTTTTTGTTTCTCTTGTGTGATTTATCCTTGCATTTGCTCAGTAAATATTGATGTTTCCCAGAGTCTGTATCATTACTATTATCTTCTCATTTTACAGCTTTCCCCAAGTTCTCAACCTTTACCTATATATTCATAACTCCTACATCTACATCTTTAACCTATATCACTCATTCAGGCTTAAGATTAATACTGAATGCATGCTAAATGTCTTCCATAAACCTTAATACCACAACTAAACTCACCTGTAAATATCAATAATTATGGTCTTATGAATGATGTTATAAATACCATAAATAATTATGGTATTTACCTCCATAAGTATTTGGTAGCTATTGTCAGCATCTACTCAGTGACCAAATCTAGAAATTTCAAAGTCATCAAGACTCTTCTCACTTTTTTTCTTCTCCCATATCCAATTGGTGGCTATAATCTCAATATTCCTTTGGTTTGCCATCACTTTAATATCCACATTACTTAAGGTAATCATCATCATTTACCTAGACAAGTACATCTTCCTAACTGTTCTCACAACGTCTTATATATTTCCCTTGAAAATTATCTTCCCAAAAGCTTCCAGGACAATCTATTTTAAAATTTACATATAAGCACCATGCTTAAAAATCATTCAGTGCCCATATTTTTTTACACAGTAATGCCTAAACTTCATAATGTTATTTAAGCTCTTCATGATTATTTTCATTGATCTTACCCATATAATTGTTTCTTCATTGCTTTATCAAATGCTACATTCAAGCAATGTGTGCAAGGCTTGTAGTCCCTCACACATGACTTCTTGCTTCTCATGTATTTCCTTCTCATGTGATTCTGCTGCTTTCTCTACCTAGTTTCAAACTCTTCACCTGGTTAAATTCTAATTATATTTTAATATTTGGAATAGGTATCATATTATCCAGAATAGGTGATTATCTTACCCTGAAATTTCCACATCAGATTTTTCCCACTGTTTCACACACTACTCTGTTTATTCATTTTTGTAACTTCAGTATCTAGCACAGTATTTGTTACATAATGTATGTCTACTGAATGAAGGAATTCCAAAGAGTAACCATTAGGTATTAAATATAGAGATTTAATGAAGTACTCTAAACTCATTTTATCCTTTTCTTTATAAATGTCTAACCTTCAATTTCCATCTTCTCAGATTAAAAAAGCCCACTATTTATAGTCTACTCTTGAAGATCTTAGTTCTCAATCATCCTTATTAATTGTTTCTTATATTTAGAACTTCTCCAGCTCAAACACATCTTTTAGATATGGGGATAAGTCTTTCATTTTTTATACAAAATAGACTATTGTATTTTTTATGTTTAATAGCCACCATGATATGTTCAGTATTTTCTAGACCTTTTGACCACAGTAGCAGACTAAATTGATGTCTTCAGCATTCAACAAATATTAATAAGTGTATATTTTTTACTAGGAGCTGATGATTCAGTACAACAAATGATAATAACTAAAACAATGTTCTTACTCTCCTGGAGTTTGAATCTTGTTTTGGAAGTAGGAGATGTCAACACAGACACAAACAGATAAAGAATGAACAATAAAATATGCATGGCGAGGCTACAAAATAAATAAAACCAGTGTATGCAA
The DNA here is from genome assembly GCA_004027375.1 of Macroglossus sobrinus. Taxonomy (NCBI): domain Eukaryota; kingdom Metazoa; phylum Chordata; class Mammalia; order Chiroptera; family Pteropodidae; genus Macroglossus; species Macroglossus sobrinus. The sequence continues at coordinate 57,551 of PVKZ01004021.1, forward strand.
TAAAGCGTCTTTGGGTGCCCGGAGAGGCTATGTAGACAGACTCACAGCTCCTTTCTATAGGTGTAACTGACAAACTAGGAACCCATTATCTTATTAATATAATTTGGATTATTTCCCTCAAACACATGCTGTGTACCACAATAACTCTCACTCACACTTGCATGCCCATTCACCTTTAAAAATCATATTTACTTTCTTTTATCAGTATGACACATATTAATTTGAGTCAGGGAAATCTTAAAAGCAGTCCCACAGAGTCCCTGGTTGAATTTACCTCTTAGCATTTCAGATAGAGTGACCTCATAGAAAATGACTTTTCTGTTTTAAAACATCCAAGTTAGCATTTTACTACCTAAAAAGCTATGATGTTAACTGCTAATTTGGCATATGTATTGCCAACTCATTATTTCACGTAGCTTTATTAAAAAAAATTTAGCAAACATTATGTTATAAATTGGTATAAATTTATGAAAATTAAAACCAGTATGTATACCAATGGGACATCCTAGTTTCCACTTAACTACCCAGAGAAGTACATGCCTAGCATCAGTGTGTCTTTGTAGTTCCCTTCTCTTCATGTGCTCTGTAACTCCCTTCAAAGTAGTAAGTTTTGTGTGTGTGTGTGTGTATGTGTGTGTGTGTGTGTGTGAAGTTAACCCCAAATTTACAACTGCTAGTGTTGGTGATAGAAATGAAGAGGAATAGAAAATGAGAAGATCTAAGACAGTAGTAATTCTTAGCCAGCAAAATAAAACTCTTATGTGGGAAAGTATAATGATTATTAAAGTGGTATTTGCAATATTTAGAATTTTCAAATTTCTCTGGGTGTGTCCTTTGTGAACATTAAGAGTCTACAGCAGTATTTTCTAAAATTGCATGCTCATAAGAATTATCTGGGTCACATATAAAAGATACAGATTTATGGCAAGTGCTATAAAGAAAATAATATCAGGCTCTCTCCTTCTGGTTATCATTTAGGAGGTAAAGTGATGGCAGGGAATCTGTATTTTTAGCAACTGTGGGAGGTGAATAAAATGACATGCCAAGAGGAAACATTGTTCTGTATTACTTTCTTCATAGGATAAAGAACTTGTGAAAATGGATTGTAAATATTTTCACAAATAATAGGTACTTGATAAATATTTTCATCCCATTTCCTTTCTTCCTCATTTATGTGGCCCTTTTATGGAATTGTGATATTTAAGGGGTTTGTATATCTCACCTCTAAAGTTCTGCTTTCTATGTGAAAGGGGAATCAAGTTCTATGTTATTGCGACCTTCTCCCACAATTTTGCCATATAATCCCAACATTTTTACTCACCCAAATATCATATTACCTATCATGTCAAACATTCTTCATAGCTGAATTCTAGTTAGCATTTTGTTTAAGCCATTCATCAATGTTATTTTGTATTTATCATGATTTTTATTTGGCTTTCAAACCTCAATATTTTTGTTGGGCTTAGAGTAATGATGATTTTATCCAATTTTCTATGCCTTGGAAAGAATATATTGGTATTACTACAGTAGTATTTTAAGCAGGGCAATGATAGTGCTAATTAGGGGCAAAATTAAAACTGAAAAAAGTCTTAAATCTCAGTCCAGTACTTTTTCCATACTACCCTGCCTCTCAGCATAGATTAATGTAAACAATTATATATGCTTGTTTTAGAACAATAAACAAGTTATTAGCTATTATTATTCTAGGACATATTTATACTGATAAATCTATAAACTATTTGTATTTAAACTGAATAATATTTGGAGTAAATGTTAATTTAACTATTGAATTATTAAGTAGAACTTGTGGCATTATCATCCATTTCTAACTCTTTTATCCTTTTATGTATCAGGACTAGATAGGTCAGGTTTAACTGTAAGGCAGAAAAAAAACATACTAAAATGTATTTATTTCTACTGACTTGAGTTTCTCAGAAACTATGTCATAGGAAAACTTTCAGTAACACATAGATTTTTAAATGTGGTATGTCACCTAATATGACTCGACATAAGTTTATGGACTAATCATAAGTTATTTTTGAGCTGATATCTCCTTTATATCGTTAGTTTCCCACCCATATGCCCTGTTTCCTAAACAAGATGATAAGCTCCTAGAAAGCAAGAACTACATGGTAAATCTCCATTTTTTACCCAGAACTTAGTAAATGTCATTTAGTAAATGCATGCTATTTGGTTGATCACCTTCTCACAATGGGACCTCCTGCGAGCATCTAACTGGTTCAGACCCCTTCCTAAGACTAGATGAATGACTAAACCACAGTTTGCACTAACTGGCAGCCCACAAGCTGAATCTTGCCTTCATATAATAGTTGTCACCAGGTTTTTAAAGGAAACACAATGTCAGTAGTCCTACATCTACACCTCTCTGATGTTTGTTATCTGCCTGCCATAAAACAGCCACTTAATGTCATTCTTTTCAACATATCTAGAGATAAAGACTTTAATATATAAATCATCACCCAGATAATCAATAAAGTTTGCTTGGTAACCAACTCAAGCTTCTTCATTTTATTATCTTTTCTCTTTTCCACTTCTTTGTGATCAGACACTAGACAACCCCTTTTTACATTATAAATCTTATATTGGAAGACTACAACAAAATGACCTTTAGCCATCCATTCTTTAAGAGAAATAAGCCTAATTCATGTTACTTATCTTCACAAACTGATTTTCTGTAGCTTTCATTCTATCTCCCTGCCTCCAATATCACCTTCTTCTATATCCACCACCACCAGTGATTTGAACTAAATGTAAACAGAATCATGTTAATTCTTCTACCATAAACTCATTCCCTGGCTCCCCATTGACTATATGATACATTTGAATTTCATTAGCATAGCATACAAGGCCCTAAGAACCTCATTTATATTAAGTTCTTTTATGTAAAATCTCTCTGCCCTATAGATAGGACATAAAAAGTAATTTCTGGTGATAACTCTTATTATGGACAAGGCTCCTAATTTAAATTTTTCTAGATAGTTAAGGGGAGCAGAAGTTTCTCTTGAGCACACAGGGTCTCGGTTGCCTTTAGTGCAAAATAATCCACACACCACAGAGGCAGATCTCAGGGTGGATAGTTCTGAATCCTTACATAACAGTTTCTTCCTAGACTAGTTTTGTCCACTGTTAACAACAAAAAAATGATTATTAATTAAATTAATCTTGTTCATCTTTGTAGGTGCACTCAAAACTCCAGGTACACAGTTCTATTGTGTGTGGAGTGTAAGTAGAGATTATTTTTAATAAATGAATCATCTGAAGCTATTTTCTGAAAAAAATCTCCAAGTCATCCATATATCATTTAAAATTCAAAAATAATATATTCTTATAGAATCTGAACTAGTTCAGAAAATGGTAAAAAGATGACTTATTTGCTTTTATATAACATATTTTTAGAGGTTTAGAGATATAAAGGAACCATAGCAATCAGTTAGTCTCACTTCCATTTTACTGTTTGAGAAAACTAAGCCTCAGAGTTTGCATATTTGTCTAAGCTATGTAGGTAATAAGTAGCAGAGCTGGAAATCAAAGTAACCTCTTCTGTTTATCTTTTCAGGGTGTTTTTACCCCACTACACTAGAAGGACTTAACCATTTTTTTTGTGTGTGTGTGCCATAGACCCTTTTGATAGTTTGGTGAAGCTTATGAAACTCTTCTCAAAATACTATTTTTAAATAAAGAAAATATCTAGATTACAAAGTAACTAAATGTATCAAAATATAGTTATCAAACTATTGTGATATAGTGAAATACAGCTTCATTAAATCTTTAAGATCTATTGACAGGTTTAAAAAACTATTCTAATTTTGAAATGGTGATGAGCATGATATTTTGAGATATCTGGAAGGACTAACTGTGATTTCTATTGATGATAAAGTGCCAGATACTTCTAATACAACTGTGGAGGTTTTTTTATTTACCTTGATAATTGAAGGCAGTGCTAAGTTTCAGTAACAGAGTAGTGGAACAGAGTAGTGGAAATGAGAAAGTAATAATTTTTCATAAAAATTCATGGACACAAGATAATTGAACCTACACAAGTGATAAAATTGTATATAACTTGGCACACACATACACACATATTCACATGAGTGCAAAATTAGAGAAATATGAATATGATCAGTAGATTTTATAAATGTTAATATCTTGGTTATGATATTGTACTATAGTTTTGCAAGGAATTACCATTGGAGGAAATTAGATAAATGTTACACAAGACTTTTCAGTTAAGAAATCATACTCCAGTTAAAATCCTTGCACTAACAAAATGATATAGTGTTTCTAAAGTGTTCTTAAAGATGTGTTCCAAGACATAAGAAAGGTATTTAGAAGTCAAAAATATTTTTTAAATATTTTTTTATTTTTAGTTATAGTTAGCATATAATATTATATTAGCTTCAGGTGTATAACACAGAGCTAAGACATTTATATAACTTATACGGTGATCACCCTGATAAATCTAGCACTTATTTGACATGATACAGTTATTACAATATAGTTAACTATATTCCTTATGCTATACTTTACATCCTCACAACTATTTTGTAACTACCAATTTGTACTTCACAATCCCTTCCCCTTTTTTACCCACATCCACAAACACCCTCCCATCTGGTAACCTCAAAATGTTCTCTGTATCTATGAATTTTTTTCTATTTTATTTATTTTATTCCATAGATTCCAAAAATAAGTGAAATCAGATTGCATTTGTCTTTCTCTGTCTGACTTATTCCACTCAGCATAGTACCTGAACAGGCTTATCCATATTGTTGCAGATGGCGAGATTTTATTTATTTATTTATTTATTTATTTATTTATTTATTTATTTTTATGGCTGAGTAATATTTCATTGTATATGTATGTGTACCACCTCTGATTTATCCATTCATCCATTGATGGACTCCCAGGCAACTTCCACATCCTGGCTACTGCAAATAATGTTTTGATGAATATATGGACGCATATGTCTCTTCAAAATAGTATTTTGGGATTCCTCAAACAAATACCCAGAAATGGAATTAGTGGGTCCCTCTTTGTCTCTTGATATAGCCTTTGTTTCAAAGTCCATTTTGCATGGTATAAGGAATTCTACCCCATATTTTTTTTCATTTCTATTCTCATGAAACATCTTTTTCTATCCTTCCCTTTATCTGTGTGTCCTTTGGTTCTAAGTGAGTCCCCTGCACGCAGCACATGTAAGATTCCTGCCTTCTCATCCATTCAGCCACCTCATCTTTTGACTGGAGCGTTCAATTTTTTTTTATTTGAAGTACTTATTGATAGATACATTGTTATTGCCATTTTACCATTAATTTTTTGATACATATTTTTTTCTTAAAGAAGTTCCTCCAACATCTCTTATAATATTGGCTTGGTGGTGATAAATCTTATATTTTACTATCTGGGTAGCTCTCCATCTGTTCTTCAATTCCAAATGATGGCCCTGCTACATAGAGTAACCTTTGTAGTAGGTCCTTGCCTTTCATCACCTCAAATATTTTATGCCAGTCCCTTCTGGCTGGCAAAGTTTCTGTTGAAAATCAGCTGACATTTCTATGAGAGTTTCCTTGTAGGCAGCAGAATACTTTTCTCTTTGCTCAGCAAGGTATGGGGCACACTGAGACTAGATGTTGCTTCTTTGGGTTTTGTGAAACTGAGAGGTTTTAGGAAAATCCGCAGCATGGACCATTTGTATGGGGGAAAAAAAACACTAGAAACAGTTTGGCTGGGCTGGTAAATTGGGAGAGGCAGGGTCTCAGGGAATCACCTCAGCAGGGTGACCTGTGTTAGCCAGGTTGATGGAAGCTCAGATATGGTGGCTATTTGCATGCTCACATCAAGAACAGGAGAGGGTCTAACAAAGAAACAATGGATACTGCCAGCATTTCTGTCTGAGAGAAAGCCAAATGTTGCCCTGAAACCAAACAACTCAGTTCCTTTCTATATGTCCCTGGCACTCCTCGAGCAGTTGTCCTAGAACTGAAGCTCAGAGGGAGTGAGTCTGTCACCAAGTAAGTCTGCTCGTGGGCCCTTTAAGTAATAAGTCTGTGACACCCTCAGCCTTCTGTATCTCTCAGCCACAATCTCTGCTGGTTTTCACAGCCAGAGGTTGTGAAGACTTCTCTTCCCAGTGCTGGAACCCTGACCTGGGAGCCCCTACATATGCCGCCTACAAGAGATTCAGTTCAGATTAAAAGACACACTAAAAGAAGGGGATGAAAAAAGATACCACCTTGATGGACCTAGAGAGTATTGTGCTGAATAAAGTAAGTCAGACAGAGAAAGACAAATATCACATGATTTCACATACATGTGGAATCGAAAGAACAAAAACAATAAAAACAGAAACAAACTCATTACAGGGACTATTTTGAGGGCTACTACATGGGGAGTAGGGGTTTGGAGATATAAAGTGTGGCTTAAGGAAAATAGTCAACAATGTTGTAAAAATATGTAAGGAGGAAGAGGGGTACTAGATTTAGTGAGTTGACCACTTCATGAGATATATAGATCTATAATCACTATGCTGTACAACTGAAATGAATATATTATTGTATGTCAACTATAATTGAAAAAAAGCTCATTGAATTGAACAATGTAAATATGAGCAACTAATGGTTATTATACTCAATAAAGCTGGAAAAATAAATACATAAATGCATAAATACATAAATAAAGCTGAGATAAACAAAAAGGAGTGGGCTACAGTATTTGCAGTGCCTAGTGCAAAATAAAAATGTGGGATGCCTTGTTCAACAAAACAGAGGGAGAAGTACAGTTAAAGATAATAATATATTAATGTTTTCTTTAAAACATTATAAAACATAATAGGAGTAATAGCAACACATGAAAAATGACATAACCTTGCAAATTGCAAAAATTTATTTTTGGTGTAATAATTTTATATAATACGGTAAATGATAATACAGATGCTCCTTCACTTATGATAAGGTTACAGTCGTGTCCCTTTTACTCATTGAAAGTTGCAAATATCATAAATTGAACATATTGTAAGTCAAAAATGCATTTAATACACTTAACCTACCAAACATCACAGCTTAGCCTATTGTACCTTAAACATGAACACAATATCCAAAAAAAACAGCAGGCAACACAGTACACTCACAATCATGTGTTCACTGGGAGCTGTGGCTAGCTGTTGCTGGCTAGCATAATAAAAGAATACTGTAATGCATATTGCAAGCATTGAGAAAAGATCAAAATTCAAAGTATGAAAAACACTGACTGCCTATCACTTTTGCACAATCATAAACCTGAAAAATCATAAATTAAACCATCGTAAGTTGGGGACCATCTTAGGATGCGATATCTCGATTCATCAAAAAATTTTTCTCCTGCACTTTTCTGTAAATTCATTTATTTACTCATTGGAATGTATATTTGTAGACATTTTTTTCTCTCAGCTTTATTGAAGTATAATAGATAATTAGTTGCTCATATTTATATCATACAATTCAATGAGTTTTTTTCTATTATAGTTGGCATATAATAATATATTAGTATTAATTGTCTTTCCATTTTGGCTGCCTTTCTGTGTCAGTTTCTATGTATTAAGAAAAGCTCCCATTTCTCCTAGTTTCATTAGCATGGCTTTGTGTAGTAGGTGTCTAGTGGCACAGTCCAGAGAAGGGTTAGCTGCAGGCCAAGTTTAGCCCCAGTCTGTGCCCTTCTAAGACCACCTGTTAATACTCAGCAAGCAATCTACAGATGCTGTTCTTATATTTGCTTCAAGAGGCCACATCAGAAACCGAGGTCAGCTGCCACCAGTTTGAGCTGGAGGTGGCTTGGGTCGACCCACAAGTTGGGGGAGGTGAAGTTTCAGGGAATCCTCTGGGACAAGCAATCTCTGTTATCCAGTTTGATGAAATCTCAGCTATGGTAGTGCTGCATCTGCATGCTGGGAGTCAGGAGGGCTTAACAGAGGAGAATGGATACTACCAGTACTTCTGCCCAGAAGAAAGACTCGCCTCCGGCCCTCCCTCTGACAACTCAATGTTTCCCTGTGAGTTCCTGGTGCCCCCTGAGCAGCCCACCTGACGTTGGTGCTCAGAGCGAGCAGGTCCATCACCACATAAGTCCAGTTGCAGACACAGCCCCTTTAAGAGGACCTTTCACAGCTGCCGGCTGCAGCTGCTGACACCTCTGTCCCACTCAGCTGCTGGGGACCAGGCAGCCTTGTGTCTTCACCCTTTTTTACTTACAACCATTGCAAGGTGATTTCTTATTTCTCTCCCTAATTGTAGTGCAGCTGTTTAACTAGACCCTCACCCCAGACAACTCTGCTTGCTTTTTGCTCCCTATTTTCATCTCAACTTTGATGTGGTCATAAGAGGGGGTATATGAAGCTTCTATTATCTGTGCTATTTTGCCTAGTTCTGAAGCCCACTCTTGTTGCAATGATTACTATAGAATAAGAGAAACAGATACAATCTTAGCCATTCTTCAAGTAAATTAGTATTTTTAGTAGATACAGCATTAAATATATGAAGCTATGTTGTTACAGTAATTGCCTTTGTCTGCTCAGAATATTTTCCCAGCCTCAGTTCTTATAAAAATTAATATGTGACCCAGCCTGAGACCATCACAGCAACCCAATAGTACTAATGTAGGGAAGAGGTAGGAGAACTAAAATGTTAAATCAAGCTATATTCAGAGACTGCAATAAGCTGATCAGTCCTATAGCCAGACCTTGAGACAACCTTCAGAACAAAGGAAAAGGTTGCTGCTGGGATTACTAACAAACAATTTCCCCATGTTGTTAAGAGAAAACAGAGTCTTTGAGTGTTTTACACAAAATAAAATCATTCATTCCATGTGGCTAAAACCATGGGGAACCTATGGATAAAATGCTGGGAATTTCCAACAGGACTTTTAAGCTACATAGTCTTACCTTTCCACCCTACACATACTCTTATCTTTTCATACTGTATGTCAATACTATCAAAGGAAAATGGGTAAACAAAGTCTTTAAACTGTAATTCACAGAAACTAAAGAATGATATATAAACTGAATTCCCTAGGGCCCTTCTCAGTGTCTTTACTCTATCTCTCTCACTGTCTTTGTCTCTGTTTGTCCCCCTGAGTCACTCCCAGGCTCTCTCACTCTCTATTTCTGAGAGGAGACCACACTCTGTCTATGGAATATTACCCCTTCTCTAATAAACTTTTCTTTTGACTCTAACTTTGAATTGCATGTGAATTCCTTCTTGCTCAAAGAACACTCTCTCTTAATCCAGGCCCATTTGGGGGAAATTTGACCTAGCCTGCATCATGTATAACTCCAATAATTGGCCTAGTGATAATAATATCATCCTTGCATGCAATCAGTCCTTCATCAGGATTTTTCTACTAGAGGTGGTGGTGATGAAGTGTCTCTCTTACCTATAGTCAAGGAACTACAGAGGATGTCAAAGAACTATAAAGATGTGACTCTAGGGGTTCCAAAGGCTATTTTATCCACCAAGTAGAAAAGCCTGAGAGAAGGAAGCTAATATTCAAAGAAGCCAATGGAAGAGAGGGGCTGGAGAAAAAGAAAAAGAGATAAAGAAAAGGATCCCATAGGACTGAGACCCTACTTTACAAAACTGAGATTCCTAGAGCTAGCTGCCCTATCCTTCCAGTTTATTTCTTGATTCAGAGCATTACCCTATATATGTTTGATACATTCATTTCTTCAATATTCTTGCTGTAGTTGGATTTCTATTATTTGCAATCAAAATAAACCAGACTAACAGACAGATAACAACAACTTTATATTATCAAAATTATAGTGCGAAACTTTGTATTTTATAATGTATAAAATACATATAGTAGTTCATTTGACCTTCACATCAGTTTTGTGAGCAAGGTATGATAAATATTATTTCATGTGTTCTTCCATATATTAGATGGCAAGCTTCATAAGGGAAAATCTGTATCTTTTCCAATTTTATGATTACCCAAAAACCGACTGTGTTTTAGAAATAATAAAACTAAGGCTCAGGGAATATGATTGACCTAGGTTATACAAATAGTAAATGGCTGGTTAACAACTCATTCTCCTTAACATCCAGTATTTACCATTTTATGATAGGCCCTGTATTTGACATTGAAGACACTAAGGTAAAAAAAAAATATCCTTGTCTGTGCTCTCAAAGACTTCAGAGTCCAATGCAATGGTTCACAAGAATGGATTCTGATAAGCCCCATTTCAACCTTTTGAAATGACTGTATGGTGGTAGATTTGTGTTAACTATTTTTAAAAAGGGTCTCAAATTGAATGTTGTTTATTTATTTTATTATGTTTGAATTTATGTCAAATGATGCAATAATTTCCTGGACAAAAACTTCCATGGGAAATCTTCCACATCTCATACAGTACTAAAACTTCGCACATGATTAACTAGCTGTATTGCTGCACTCCATATCTCTACTTCAATAGTCTTCTTCAGAGATGACATAGTATGGTACTTAAAAGATTGTGTTTTTCAGTCTACAGCCATGCCACCCTGAACAAGCCTGATCTCATCTGATCTTGGAAACCAAGCAGGGTCAGACTTGGTTAGTACTAGGATGGAAGACCACCTAGAAAGACCAGAGGCTATAGGTGTAAAAAATAAAAAGTAAGGGATTGTAAGCTGACAAGGTCCTTGCAATCTGTGAGGTCAACCAAGGGTTGCCTCACCTAAAAAAAAATGTGTTCCTGAGACGAATAGAATTTGGTCAACTCATAGGTCTGCTACTTATGAACTCTACTAGTATCAGAAAGTTTCACAATCTTGTTATGCTTTACTTCTCTACAGTATGAGAAAAATAATAGTACTTATTTCACAGGATTAGTTGTGAGGGCTAAATGTAGTTCATAGAATTAGATACTAGCACTTGATCTACACTTTGCAATGTAATACATTTTAAATTTTGTTTTTGTTTTTTTCCTAACCCTAAATTAAAATAAGCTATAATAAGTACTAACAGGTGATTAAATAATCAAAGGAGTGTGATCTACAGTAAATAGAAGGCATGAACAATGCTATGATAGTACACTTTAATGATTAAATAAATACAAAAGTCCTCCAGACAGAACTTCATATGACTTTACTACTGAATATATTTATTTACATCTACTTTGACATTAATATTGATACTACAACCACATTATTTACATAACTTAGTTTATGAAACTTGCATGGTTAATGGATTATGAAAGTTAAAATGCATTGCAAAGTAAACTATTAATTCTGTAGTTGAGCTGGACAAGCACACTCATTGCAATTTCTGTTTTTCCTCATTTACTTCCCTTTTGAAAATAACACTATCCAAATTGGGGAGGAAGAGTAATATTATTTAAGTCTGTACATGAATTTAGAAGTATTAGAAAGATTAATTTAAGTATCTCGTCAATTAAAATAATGTTTTTACTTTTCTATTCTAATTTTCAAGAAATTTTAATAGCAAATTAGCATACACTGATTAAAATTCTAAATTGACAAAGGCTATTGATTTGGAGAGCATAAATTTTATCCAAAATATGTGACAGAAAGATTTATTTCAGGGTAGGATGGTTTGGTACAGTGATGAAGATGCATATAGGTCAGATACAAGCTTCATTTTTATATTTTTATTTAAGAATAAATAAAGAGCTGCCTTCAGAGGCTGCCATTCTACACAGTTTTCATGAACACTTTGATAGTTGCTCAGTTCTGATGAATTTATTTAATATTTACAAATACTGTGGATATTTTGACTTGCTAAAGACTTATTTTGTTTCATAACATTTCCTTAGTATAAATCAGGGATCTGCAAACTTCAGCCCATAGGACAATTCAGCCTGCAATCTAGTTTTATAAATGAAGTTTTCTTGGAACATATCCACCCATATCCAATCATTTATATATTGGCTCCTTCTTTGGCTATGATGGCAAATTTGTGACAGAGACAAAAGGATCCTTTCTAGAAAAGCTTTGCTGACCTCTAATCTAAATCATTCAAACCACTACATCATTCTCTAATATCTTGAATCAACCCCACTCCACTAGAAGCTTTGTCACCTAACTCTAGTCCATATGCTCAATGCTTCAAAAGGGCAAAACTCAAAACATTAGCTTGTGGAATAAGTAAAAGCGTATTGATCAAGAAGACATCAAGCAATAAGAAGAGAGATTTAACAATGTCTCAAATCCATCTTGCTTAATGAACTAGATTAAGGTTTTTTTTATAGAGTTAGAAGGAATAAGTAGGCAGAAGTGCTGGTGGGGTGAGTTTTAATTGGGAGACCTTGAAATGTGGCCATTTATGGTAAAGGGGCATCAACACTGGATTTTCCAGGACAATGAAAACTTTGCTTCTGAAAGGATTCTGATGTTCAAGTTCTGGTTATGTCCTGGCCCTTTGGTTTCGTGAAGGGTGTGAGCATGACTTTTGTTCTAGGATAGCTGGAGGTCAATATTTTCTCCTCTGAACATGCTTCAGCTGCATGACTTGCAGGTTTGTGTTGTTATCTCTGAAAGATAATTTGTCATCTTATTAAACAGAATAAAACAATTTTGAGCTTGAATTAACAACTGCCATGAGAAAGTAACTTCATTTTCAATTACCTCTACTATTAATTTTGACTTGCCTTTTCTATCTTTTTGCTAAGTTTATGTCTTCTAGGTTGCAAGGCTTCCTACCACTTCTATGTGCTGAAACGACCCCCATGTGATCTGCCTCCAGGGCCCATAGAATAGGCTTTCAGAGATTTTTATTACCAGTAGGCAGGGACTACAGCCCTATCTCAACTTTGAAGAAGTTACAGAAGAGAGACTTTCCTCCCTCAACATCCCTTTAAGATTAAGGGAATAAAATCTCTGAAGGAAAATAATGTAGGGAAGAGGCAGAAAAATTGAGGTGTTGGTTGGATCACATTCAGAGACTACAATGACTCTGAATGGAATTAAAATAAAGTTAAATTACATTTACAAGGGATCTAGACTGGTAATAATGCCAGTATCAATGTAGCTCATCGTCATAAACATATTTTTGACATCCAAAACAGTAGAGCCTTTATTATGGATCCTGCAAAATTGGCTGAGAAAACTAGATGATTTGAGAAGCTTTAACCCCTATAATTTTCTTAAAAATATGGCCTGGTACTTATTTAGTCTGCTATTGTTGCTGTTAACAAACTTCAAGTACAAAAACAAAAAGGGAGAGTCAGCTCCGTAACTCTTCAGAATATCTTAAACCATGCAATTTTTACTTTAAATTTTGTGAACACAGATGATGATGGTCAAATAGCTGCAGAACAGCTCTGGTCTCCTTCGGGGGCTCCACGAGCAGTAGTTCATTGGAAAGATCCATTAACTAATGAATGGCATGGCCCAGATCCCATTTTAGTATGGGGCCAGGAGCATGTTTGTGTTTTTCCTAAAGGTGCAGATGGACCTTGTTGGCTGCCTGAGAGGCTGGCCAGGCATTGTAAAGATAGTGGATGGATCAGGCCCGGAGATTATTGGTCACAAAGATATAATGTGAAGGGCACAGGTCGCCATATTAAGGACTGGTCTGGAGGACCCCTACTGGGGCAACGGGAGATTGGACTGAACCCAGAAAAGATGTACTGGTTTGCGTAACCCCACCTTATGTATTATTGGTATGGAATGTTACCATTTCTATGAATGAAAGTCAATTTAATGTTACATGTGACAATTGTAATCTTACTAATTGTGTCTCCATGGTTCCCACTGGGACCGCAGTAATGGTTCAGTATTTGTTTTAGGTTTTTGTGTAATTCTGAGCTTGTACCTGCTTCCTCCATTGCTAAAATATTTCATCAGTTCCTTCATGAAAATCCACGCTGAAGTGCACAGAGTTAGGCTCCAGGCTCAAGTTTAACAACAGTTTAACCCCCCGATGGCAGAGGCTGGTAGCCAGTGATGGCTAAGATTCCTCCTGGGTGAAATCAACCTAAGACAGGGCATGAATGATTGAATTCATGTGCTGATGATGGGTAAGGTTTATGCCTTGTGGAGGATCACCTAAGACAGGCACAGTCCATCTGCCCCATTGCTGGGAAGGCTATGGCTTATAATAAATAGAAAAGGGGGAGACATTGGGAGCCATTCTTGCTGAATGCCCTACAGACAGGGTTAAAGTTGCCTGCAAGCTAGAAGTTTGCAGGGCAGGTGGGTTCCTTACTGAAGGAGGAAGACTGGCTTAATGGATAAGCTCATTACTGAAGGAGGAAGATTGGCTTAACGGATAAGCTCCTCATTCACATCCTAGGGTATAAATATGTTGTGCTTAATAAACTCGGGGCACAGCATTCACTGTTAGCCTTCTCTCTCTCTCTCTTTCTCTCTCGCTTTTTCTTCTTAATCCTCACTCCCCTTCTCAGGAACAGTTCACTTTTAGCCGGCTGGCTCCGGCAATCAAGGCAAAAGTTTCTAAGTAATTCTTATTGAATAATCATTTGACAAGTGAACAATTTGTCCATTGAATGATCTATCAATTTGAGAATGGGGTATTTACCCTGATGAAGGGCAGCTCATTGATCCAGCTTATTGTTCAGATAAATAACTTTTTAGAAAGATTTTGGAATAAACAATAAAGTTACTTGCAACTTTATTTTCCTAGACAAAAATTTCCAAGGATAATAAAGTTAATATTGACAGCTTTAGTTCTTAATTCTATTAAGCTATATGCTTGCAGAAAGTTTGCTCTTACTTCTATTCCAATAACTTCCAAACAACATCTAGAAAGTAGTCTCATTTACTCTGGCTGCCTACTATACCTCCAATTTACAGTTTCCATTTTTTTTTGATGGTACATATATGTTTCAGAAATTTCAGGTTTGAAGCCTAGGAACTATATGTAATTCCTTTTTCAAATGGCTCTGGAGGGGAGCAGAATTCGTCATCCCCAAATATGTCTCTTTGTTATAAGGATTATCTTGAGCTGGTGATGCAACAGACACAGGAGAAGCTCTGAAAACTGAGAAGTTACCTTTCTGTAAGAGACATTTACATTCATAAGGGAAATCTTCATTTGTAAGTGTGTCTCTTTGTACCAGGAAGAGAGTGATGACAAAATCACTAGAAACTCATATCAGTGGAGAAATCTATATAACAATCATACCCTTGTTTACTGTGCTTTTTCTGGTAACCTTCCATAACTGGCTCTCCAACACTCCACTACCTTTTTCTTTGTCTTTCACTGAAGATGGTATTTAAAGTGATGGCTTAAGACATTTCAGGGAGTTACTCAGCTTTCCTTGGTCTCTCCTGAGTATACAGGGGTTATACATGTTATTAAGCTTCTGTTTGTTTTTCTCTTGTAAATCTGTCTTTTATTACAGGGAGATCTCAGATAAGAACCTATAATGGTAGAGAGAAAATTATTTTTCCTTTCCCACAGCTCCCAATATTCAACTAGTCAGCATGTACTACTATCTATTTACTTTATGGATCTCTTTAGTGAAACTCTCCAAATGGTGATGAGAATGGCCTAAGAAGAAAGTACTTCAGCAGAGTCACATAACATGAGACCAAAAGTCAGCCAAAGAAAACATTCACAGACAGGAGAGTGCTAAAGTCCTTTATCTGAGGGCTATTTCTTCCATAGATTGAAGAGGAAGGTAACTTCCGAGATGAAACATATAGATTAAACAATAGTTAATTAATAGCTTAAGGTTTAGGTTTGTAGAACTTCCAGAATTGGAATGTATAAAGAAAAGATTAAATTGTGAGACAAATGATTGGAGAGAGAAAGAGAGATTTGGAAACCATCAGTAAAATGGGAAGTAAAATTAGGAGTTGCATGAAATCTTGTTAAAAATCTACAACCAGTTAGAAGTTAGAAGGCCACATGAATTCAATTTTAGTATGCAATAAGGATTGAATAATATTTAATGACCAAATACCCCAAGTAGGAAAGAAGAGTAAGTCTTAGTTTGATTAAAATGATGAACCCTCACTATCTTTGTGAAGCAGTAACAAGTAAAGGGAATGTATTGTTGTTCTGTTCTAACTTACCCCAGAGGGTAGAACCTGTAGAAACCAGCAAACTGACTGAGCACTGCTCAATAACATCAATTCCTTTTCTCCCTTTGGCCCCCAAAATTCTGAGCGTGAATAGTTAGATATTTTGGAAAATGTGTATTCTCATTTTTCTTTGGCAATAAATTCTCCACAGTCGCAAATAGGCCTAAATTATTTTGGCAATTCTGTGAATGTCAGGTTCTTCTGGTAAATATTGGTGGCCTTCAGGGATTAGAAAATAAATTGGGTTTATCTATCCTCAACCCCGAAACTTACTACCAAGAAAAAACAATAATTAGACTAAATTTCACCAAAAGTATTAATATTTCTTAACAATCTTCCATAGATAAAAAGGTCTTTTTTTTCTATCCTCAAGTTCATCTTGCATGACAGGCTCAATATGAAACAAATGCATTTTTCTACCTTAAATGGCAGAATGTGGAAGCCTTAAAACCATACTAAGTGGTAAAATTCTCAGTTAAAAAGAGGTGCAGGGTCAATAAACTTCAAATTTGGAGCATTGTGCCTAGGACAGAGACTTTTGGGCTGGCCTGTTTCTAACATCTCATTCATATAAAGGAGGTTGGTCTTCTTACACTATTCCCAACCAATCACATATCCTAACACTGATATTTGTTCCAATCAAAAATTATTTTTAGCATTCCTTGTGCAAATCAACCAACCCTAAGGTTATGGTTTTACGTAAGACACTTCACCTGCTATTTTGCTAGCCCCAACATGTTGCTTCATATAAAGACACTTAATATGGTAATTAGTCACTCCTAGAACTTTAACTAGAATTAACTTTTTTTTTTATCTTACTCATCACATTGTTTATACAGTCCTGAAGTATTTTAAAGTCAATTCCCACTCAGACAATATAGCTCAGGGACTCTTGCAGACCCATATATGTATAAACATCAATAAAGTCCTCCACACCCTAGCTTGACTCTCAGCTCTGCCCATTAATGTATAATTAAATGTTTATGCCCATTTCTCTAGAATTTTAAACACCATAGCATTATCTCTTTCTCTGAATGATCACAGCATTTCTGGATCTCTTATAAAATATTTAAGGCAGAGTTCAGACTGTCTTAATCACTGCTTTGTTCATGGCTCCTAGAAAGTTTCTGATAAATGAATGTGTCAATGAATGAACACATTAGTGAATAAGTTGATTGATTCCAGGCTATTACTGAATCTTTCTGAACCTCTGAAATTTCCTTATGTACAGCAAGGAATAGAAATAGTGTTAAGTCCAAGAAGGCCCTATCCCTACCTCCCTGTAGTATAAGAACCAGACTTCTCCCTTACCTTTGTGTGGGAACTGGCCCTTGCATCCAGGTGGGCAACACTACATGCTCACTTCTGGCTTCACTGCACTTTCCTCCCTTCCACATCAATTTACCCACCCAAAATATTCCCACTAAAGGCCTGCCTCAAGGACCATATAAGTTTCAGGTCCCCTTGCATTCAGGGCTAACACTATCTTCAGCTCAGCTAGTCTGTTACTCTGCTAAAGTAAATCTTGCTCAACCCTTTCAGCCTTGCGCGTTCCTCCTTCGGTGAACTTAACAAATAGTACCTACTTTATACCAGTGGTCCCCAACCTTTTTTAGCACCAGAAATCAGTGCTTCTATGAGAATCTAATGCCTGTCGATCTGAGGTGGAGCTGAAGGTGATAATGATAGCACTAGAGAGCAACTGAAAATACAGATGAAGCTTCACTCACTTGCCCACTACTCACCTCCTGCTATACAGCCTGGTTCTTGACAAGATACGAACTGGTACCAGTTCGAGATCCAAGAGTTGGGGACCCCTGCTTTATACTACTAATTTGATATCCTTACTGAAGTACACTTTACATAATGCTACCACAATAATTTTCTTGAAACACTACTTTATACAACCCTACCACTGACAGTACTTACATTATTGTTGCATAATTTTCACTTTCTTTGTCTGATTTTCCCACTGGATTGTGAATTTATTGAAGGTTGAACTTGACATTTAAATTGCATTCTCATATCTAGCACTGTGAGAAGCACATAAGAAACTTCAATTAACGTTTGTTAAATAAATAAATTTGCTTGAGTCATTGAAATTGTTAAAAATAATTGCCCTCAAATATCAGAGTACTAAATTTAATGTTATACTTACTTTCAAAGTTTGCCCACTCTGAAGATTTCTACTCATATTATTAAATTATATCATGTTAATAGTTAGCTTTTTATAAGAAACAAATTTTTCAGAGTAAGTTAACTGAGTCAGTTAATTTGTGGCTGTGTATACAAAGGCAAATGAAATGGAAAGTTGAATAACTGCTCTGTCAATTTGTTTAATATTGACAACCACTCTAGAGCACCCACACAGTTTACTTTTTACTTAAATGGTACAGATAATTGTCTCAAACTTAAAAAGAATGACCATGTATTTGTTCTTCACATGACATAAAACTAATTTGCTGTGAAATGGAAAAATGAGAACTCATACAAAGATACTATTTACAAGGGTACTAGTTCTATAAGTGTCAGAAGGAAATAGCTTTAACGTACTTTTCTCTATTAAATAGCTACATGGCATAAACTTTGAAGAGAACAACATTAGGGATTATAGAGTTTTCAAGGGAAGGCACCAAAGAGTTGAAATGTTTATTTCCACTATAAACTCATTATTTACAATGGTAGGCCAACAAGCTTAACCATTGTAACCACACACAAACTTTACTTCTTTAATATAGTTTTCTTTTAGTCTGATTCAAGCTGATTTTGCCCAGATAATGGCATTGTGCTCACTTGCTTTTTTCCACCTTAGCCCTTATCCTCTGTATGCCTGACTTGTTAATCATTAAACCTAAGGACATAAGATTAATAGAGCCTCAGCTCTATAATCATGAGAACAATAGGTTTCAGATGGATTTTAGACTAAGGATAACATCTTGGCTTTAGATGTGTTTCAGTACCATGCCCACTGAGGCAGAATGACAACCCTACCAGCCACTAGACAGGCCACAGGATCAGATGGGATGGTGCCATGGCTGATTTCAGAACCAGAAACGATGATCAATTACCTCATTCCCTTCTAATCATCCAATCAATAGCACCCACGACCCCAACTTTCTTATTTTCCATGACTTCTGATTTTTCCTATATAATCTGTACTCCAAAAACACCTAGGGAGCCAGGCCTTTGAACAATAGCTTGCCTGTATCTCTGGGACATGCAACTCTCTAATAAATCTTACTTTCTTTGCTTCAAAACCTGCATGTATCTCTTCTTTGGCTTAGACACATGCAGGCAGATAGTTCTTTTTTTTTTGTCCTTATAACATCATTCTTTAGAAACATTTGTCCTACAATTAGAAAATTACCAGAGCATGACATTCCCAATAACTCTGGCATGACCGTAAAATAAGCAGAGACCTTTAAATTCCTAATTTATAATTTTTTAAATATAAAAAAATTAAAAAGAAACATTTATATTTCCATTTCTAATTCTTCCAAATTAAGACAATTTTCTCTCTATTCTTATCTTCATATTATTTTTGCAAAAATCTGAAAATTATTCCAAAGAGTATAATATATTTTATCTTATTTTACATTAATTTTGTATTGTTAATCAATACGATCATCATTAAAATTAGTTAATTGACTTAAATTTAAGGTGTCTATGACAATCAAATGACATTTTTAATAAAAACAGAATTTTGCTGGGAGGTTAAGCTTGTTCTAGTTATAGCTGAGCCCTAAATTTAGTGCTAATCTTTCTGGATTCATAGATAAAATGGATACTGAACCATAAAAAATAAAGAATCCTTGCCATTTGAAACAACATGGATGAACTCAGAGGGTATTATACTAAGTGAAATAAGTCAGACAGAGAAAAGCAAATACCATATGATTTCACTTATATGTGAAATCTTTTTTTAAATGAATAAGTAAAACAAAACAGGAACAGATTCATAGATACTGAGTGCCAGAGGTGTAGGAGGATGGGGAATGGATGAAAAAGGTACAGAGGAATAAGAGGTATAAACCTTACTTATTTAAAAAAAAAGTCATGGAGATGCAATGTACAGCATAGGGAAAATAGTCAATATTTTTGTAATAACTTTGCATACCGATAGATGCTAGACTTATTGTGGTGATCACATTGTAAAAAATATAAAGACCAAATCATTACACTTTGCACCTGAAACTAACATAATATTGTATGCCAATTATATTTAAACAAAAAATACATTTTAAAAAAGAAAATATAGTTATATGTGAACACTGAGTATCTACTTTTCTTTGAAATGATAATGTTTCTGCAATTTAAAAAATGTAAAGATGGAAACATTAGGGAATTATATAGTTCTTATTTTCTGTAAAAGAAACCAAAAGTATTTGTTTGCAGAAACAAATGTTATTGGTATGAAATTATTACATGAATGTTTGAGGAACATAACATAGATATGGAAGAATGTGACAGGCTTTGACTTCCACTTTGATAGAAGGTACAGAAATATTTTTCATGTGGCCATTTCTTGTACAGACTCAAAAGTAAAATGTAAGATCATGACAGAAAGTAGTGGTCTAGTAAAAGTTGGTAGAAAAAAATGTAATTTAAATGCTCTTGGGAGAATCTCAGGCTTCTGCTACAACATCGCTGCATAGTCCCAGCAGTCTCACAAATAGGTTCTTCCCCCTCTTTAGTTATACCAGGATAGTCAAATGACAAGAAGGATAACTTCTTTAAAGTTTTCCTTATTGGGTGCTTTTTGTCTTGAAACACATAAATCTAATCTTGAATAGAAGCGAACTATTGGCATAGAGCTTGCAACAAGAAGCATTCATTATGTTTCAGGCAATCTTGGTGGAAATATACCACATTGTCTCTAAAAAACAAATGTAAGACAGACATGAAAATTATGCCTCAAAGATTTGAGCTTAGAAGTTTTCACTCCATCCTCACAACAAGTAAAAAGCTGAACAAAAGAAAAATCAACAATTTTTCTTAGATCCTTCAGAAGAGTGAAGCCACTAGTAAAAATTGAAGAGATAAACAAGTGGATACAGAGAAGTACAACTTATAGGTGCACAAACACTGAGCAGAAAACTCTATGGGAATCAGTGGGGATAGGAAAACTTAAATTCTAATTGATCAATTGCTGGAAGCTCAATGTGGACAAGACTAAGAAATAAAAAATTCAAGAGGACCCAGTCACAGGGGAGACTTTCACGGTTCTATGAGTTTTACCTCCAAGAGCTCTATCAGATCATTAGAGTGGATATTGAGAAAATTTGTTTTATACTTCTAGCAAGTGAAGTAGAAAAGGAACCATTTCAAAATATACCAGAGTATTCTGCTTTTTTTTTTTTTTAACAAGACCTGCTATGAGAAGAAACTATTTCAGAGCAGGGGAAGGAAACTATTCAACATCAGTCCTCTCTAGCCTTCTATGTAGATGAAGGGAAATGCACACTACAGCCTCTTGCATACATCCAGTCCCAACTAAGCCAGGGACAGCAGAAGGGTGCTGAGGGTTGGGGTAGGGCTGAAAAGTACTGGTGAAGTTGACAGTCTTGAGGCACAGACTCACCAAAAGACTTAAAACTAATCACAAGACTGGAATGCTTCATTTCCCCCAACATCATACCATTATATTACTAAAAGTCTGTTTACAAAAGTTTCTTTTATTCAGTATATCATATTCACCATTTAACAAAAATTACAAGCATACTAAAAGGCAAAAAAACCCACAAAGTTTGAAGAGACTGAACAATCATCAGAACTAGAGTCAGATATGGCAGGAATGTTGGCATTATCAGCCCAAGGAATTTGACAAGATTTTGTTTAATATGCTAAGGGCTTTAATGCAAAAAAGTAGATAACATGCAAGAACAGATGGATAATGTAAGCAGAGAGATGGAAATTCTAAGAAAGAATAAAAAATAAATGCTAGATATCAAGAATACTGTAACATAAATGGAGATCCTTTTGATAGGCTCTTTAGTAAACTGAGCAAAGCTGAGAAAAGTATCTCTGACCTCAAGAACATGACACTAGAAATTTCCAAAACTGAAAAGCAAAGAGAGGTAAGACTTAAAAAATATTTTTTTAAAAATCTGAGAACTTTGGTACAGCTACAAAAGGTATAAGATATGTGTTATTAGAATTCCAGAAGAAAAAGAAAAGATCAGAAGCAATAATGAATGAACATTTTCCCAAATTAACATCAGATTCAGGAAGTTCAGAGAACAGTAAGCAGTATAAATAACAATAACAACAATAACAGTATATACAGATATAGAGATAAAGATACATCATATTCAAACTTTAGAAAATCAAAGCTACAGCAAAAACCTTGAGAGAAACCAAAGGAGGGAGGCAACCTTACCTATAGTGGGACAAATATAAGAATTACATCCAACTTCTCCTCAGAAACCACATATGCAATAGAATAAAATAAAATAATTAAGGTGTTGAGAGAAAAGACCACCAAACCAGAATTCTGTGCTCGTGAAATTATTTTTTTTAACTAAAGAAATAGAGACTTTCTCAGACAAAGAAAATTTGAGAAAATTTTTTTTAGTAAACCAGCCTTGCAAGAAATTTTAAAAGTTCTTCAGAGAGAAGGAAAATGATATAGGTCAGAAACTTGGAAGAAGATTAGGAAATGACAAGAGAGGGTAAAATAAAAATTTCAAATTTTATTTATTTTTTATTAAAATTATTGGGGGTACATTGATTAATAAAATCAAACAGATTACAAGTGTATAATTCAATAATACATCATATCTATATTGCATTATGTGTTCAGCACCCAAATTAAATTTCCTTCCATCATCAAATAGTTGACTCCATTTACCCTCTCACTCTCCATTTTTCCTCTGGTAACTGCTGATCCACTGTTCATGTCCATGAGTCTCTGTTTGAAAAACACCTATCATTTTTTTCTTATTCTGAATTGATCTAACAGATAACAGTTTATTCAAAATAATAAAATAAACAATGTATTTAATTTTGTGTGTGTGTATAGATGCTTATGTATAAGTAAAATGAATGACAGAAATGATATAGAGGATGAGAAGAAGAAATTAGGAATATTTGTTATTAGAAAGTACTTACACTACCCATGAAGCAGTATAGTCTTATTTAAAATTGGATTTGGATTAGTTGTAAATGTATTTCACAATCTCTGGGACAACAACTTAATAAAAGAAAGAGAAGTATAATTGATATTCTAAGAAAGAAGAAAATACAATTATACAAAATGCTCATTTAAAACCACAAAAAGCAGAAAAGGCATGGAAGACAAAAATAGGAACAAACAACAAGGAAAACAAATAGAAAACAGTAAAAATATATAGTATATATAAGCCCAACTATATCAATAATTACTTTAAATGTCAATGCTCCAAATATACCGATTAAAAGACAGATTTTCAGAGTGGATCAAAAACAAGACCCAATTATATGTCATCTACAAGGAACCAACTTTAAATGTAAAGACACATTTAGATTAAGAGTAAATAGAAGAAAAAAGGTATACCATGCTAACACTAATCACAAGAAAGCAGAAGTAGCTATATTAATTTCAAGCAGAGCAGGATTCAGACCAAGAAAAGTTATCATAGGTAAATAAGGACATAACATAATGATAAAGGGCTTGGAGTATCTCGACTGGTTTGGTTAAATGCTGCGACCTGCACTGCTACAGGGTTAATATCTGAGAGAGGGCGACGGAAGGATGGAGAAAAATAGAAAGACAGTATATTAAAAAGCAGGGGCCAGGTGGCACACTGAACTTTGCTTAGATACAGTGACCCCAAGCCAAGCTCAGTGTGTTTATTATATACTTTTGAAGGTCAAGGAAAGATGGGAGTTTTTTTTTCTCAGGACTTGAAACTTGCTGGAAGCAATAATTTACCAAGGCGTGTTTGTATTTGGTTATCTCTACTAAACTATAAGCAACTGTCTGTTAACTGTTTTGCTTCCCTGTCCTTCACAGATTCCTACACAGCAGGCATGGCTTTGCCAATGCTTCAGTCACAGGATCTGCAACACAGTCAAGAATGGTTTTGCCAATGCTTTGATTAGTCAAGCACAGCTTTGCTAATGCTTCGATCAGGTCAGGCTCAGATCTGGTTCTCTACAGTTAAGAGAATTTTTGTTACTGATTGCTTCATATTAAAATATTTCAATATGCCTTTGAATAAACATGAGCTCTGGAAAATGACTTAGAATTAAATCTATGTCCTACCACTTGCTAGCTGTATGAACTTAAATAGAGATAATAATAGTGCATCTCTTGTGGGGTTATTATGAGAATTAATTGGAAATATATTACAGATGGTAAGTATAGGGCATAAAACTATAAAGTATATCTACCCATAATATACATTTAAATGTTAACTGGTATTAAAAATAATAGTAATAAAGAAAATTTAAGACTGTAGAATTGCATAACCAAGGAAGAATTTATTCCACATAGAATCCATATTATAATATTGAGCAATTCATAATGTTTCTTTGACTAGAATTATGATACACTTTTAAAAAAATATTGACTAATCTGGAATTTTGTCTTATATAAGTTTTGCCTACATTGCTGGGGAAATTTTAACCTTTTAGGATTGAGAAAACTAGAAATTTTAAAGTTGCACTTTTCCTCAAAAATTTACTTTATAGGAATCTGTTCATTTGCATCCAATATTTCTTTGATCTGTATGTTAGTTATCTATTACTGTGAAACAGATTACCAGAAAACTTAGAGCTTTAAAACAACAAACATTTATTATCTCGAGATTTCTGTTAGTCAAGGATCCAGGAACAGGTTAGTAGGGATAGTTTGGGCTCAAGATCTCTCATGAGACTGTAATTAAGTTGTCAGCTAGAATTGTAGTATCTGAAGATTTGTCAGGAGGCTAAAAGATCCACTTCCAAGCTCACTTCTGTAGCTTTTAGCAAGAGGCTTTAATTCATCAGCACATGGGCTGCTCCATTAGCCTGCTATGACATGTCTTTCCCAAGAGTAAGCAATCCAAGAAATAGAGAAAAAGAGCCAGTGAGAGAATGTCCAGGTTGAAAGCCACAGACATTTAAAGACAATGTCACATTTTATTGGTTATACAGGACAATTATGGTACCATGTGATAAAAGGGTACATAAGAGTGAGAATACTAGGAGATGGACATGCTTGGGAATTATATTGGAGACTGGTCACCACAATCAGTGACTGTGGATTTAAATGTATCTGCCCATAGTTTTTTTCATCGCTTATTCTCATTTTCTCCTAATACTTTAATCATATTACAATAATGTCTAGACTAATAAACATTTCATATATTTTTATTCTTGTTGCTATAAAATTTTAATCATATTGCAAACCACAATATGCTCAGAAGCTCAAATATATACAAATGTATATATTATATCTCAAATGAGATAAATTGTTTTTCAGATAAATTCTGTATGGAGAGCTCACAAATTATTGCAGTGCTCCTATTCCTGTATTGGCCAATAATTAACATTTTAAAAATGTTATTCTCATTATCAAATCATTGTTGTGACCAAATGGAAACTGACATGAAGCCTCCCATATGAGATTCTGTGGAATCATAAATGAATCAACAAAATTAGCTTTGAAATGACAATTTTGTGCCTGATTCATGCCCTTGTGTAGTGTATTTATGTATGTTTGTGTGTACTACAATAATTTTCACATTTAAATATTTTCACTAAAATTTCTCTGTAGGATATCTTTAGTGCCTAACAAATACTTGGCATACAGGAAGAACCCCTTTTTTTTAGATAAATTATTTTTGCCCAGAAATCTCCATCAGATGTCTACTTTTATTTGCCAAATTAGGTAACATATCTATACCTAGATCAATCTCTAGTGAAACAAAGGCAACTTAGGACAATTATGATTCATTCTCTGAGGCTAGGAATGAAATTAGGGTCTTATGTTAGCAAATAAGTGGAAAATGCCTGAAACAGGACAGCCACAATCATTAAGGTCTCAGAAAGACTAAATAATTCTTAATTACCGAATATAGCACTAACTTCCTTTCCTGTTATAAGAAATTTCATGTTGTTGGAGAAAAAAAACAAAACACAAACCAAGCTTCTCTATATAGATGATCCAAGTTCTTAAAAAATAAAACTGATTTCTTTCCACAAAAATGGTGATTTTCACCAATCATTTCAATTTTTATTCATCTCTCTTTTCTATTATTTAACAGCCTCTATCTAGGATCCAGGGGCAGATCCAAATTTTGTGGAGACTGAACTTATACACAATTTTGGGAACTCATTTTAACAAAAATAACATACAATTAAGTTCAAAGGTGAACATTTGTTTAGAATTAGGAAATAAATCACAATAAATTACACACTTCAAGGGACCGATAAATACCAAAAATATCACAAAAATCAAGAAAAATAATATATTTTATTACTTAACTGCCTGACACACTCATTTATATTTGAATGCATACTCTAGATCACATCTTCATATGACAATTATTTTACAAATTGGATTGTCTATAGATGGAATAGAAAGGTAGTTTAGTCTTTCTTTCACATAAACACTGGTGCCTTTTATTATTGTTAATAAAGATACATAAATCATGTGACCGTATACAGACATATTAATTGTTTTATAATACTACTATAGATAAGTGCCCTACAAGCAGAAATTTTGATAAATTATATTTTATATAATTTCTATCAAAAATGAAAAGAAATGTATGGTTCTTTTATAATCACATTATGAAGAAGAGTCCTGGTAGGAGAGAACTAGTTTCTGGTTAGATCCAAATCCTCTGCTTATAATTTTATATATTTAATGTTTGAAAAGCTTTTGCATAAAAAGGCTTCTACATACATCCTCATACATTTCCTTCATTGCCTTCATTGCCTTCATATTTTCAGTGCCAGAAAGTATAGGCCATATTCATATCACAACACAGCTCCAACTTTGAATCTTCATGTTGTAGGTATAAAAGGTGATAGGCATATTCCTGGAAGCCACTCCTACCCTGGAACAGTAATAATTATATATAAAAGAGACTGTGAACCACAGAGATAAATCTCACTAAATTCAAACTAAATGATCTCCAGTTCAGCTTTCTCTTAATCATATTCCTGTGATGTGTCTGAAACTATTCCAACATCAGTATATACAAGGCAAAGGGAGTAAGGAGAAAAAGGTGAAATGTGGAAATGGCTTTGGAACTGGGTAGTGGGTAAAAACTTAAAGAGTTTTGAGGTGCATGTTAGAAAAAGCCTAGATTACCTAGAGACTGTTGACAAAAATATGGACATTAAAGACAATGTTGGTGAGGGTTCAGAAAGAAAAGTAGAGAGCTATAGAAAAAGCTTTTATAATCTTAGAGATATACATATATCATCATAAACAGAATGTTGGTGTTATTCTCATTATGAACATTATCAACATTATTAACATTAAAGGCGCTTCTGTTGAGGTTTCAGATAAATATGAGGAATAAATTATTAGAAACTGGAGGAAAGGTGATCTTTGTTGAAAAGTGGCAGAGAACTTGCCAAAAGTAGAAATTATAGGTGATAAACTTGGATATTTAGCTGAGGAGATGAGTAAGCAAAGTGCTAAAGGCACGGCTTGCTTTCTCCTTGCTGCTTGTAATAAAATGCTAGAGGAGAAAGATAAAATTGAAGAAGGAATTTTTAGTCAGAAAGGAATCCAAACTTGACAATTTAGAATATTCTCAAACTACTCATATTGCAGAAAAATGAGAAAGCATGCTATAGAGAGAACATCAAAGGTGTAGCTGGACAGCCATTTGCTAAAGAGATTATGGCATATAACTTAAAGATTCAATCAATCATCTCAGCAGAAATAAAAAATAGAAATAGGGTTCTACCAATAGAAATGTTGCCAGCCTTGTGCAAAGGAAATAGAAATGGGATGAAATGAAGGAAGGATGTCAGACTTCTTGGATTATACAAGATGGGTCAATAGAGCTATATGTTTGTGAATATGCTTTACCTTTTAAGTAAAGGGGGAAAAGACCCAAAAGGTGGTTCGGAGGTCAGCAGAGCTGCCACTGCTACCATGGGCCCAAGAGCCACAAGCCAAATGGAACAGAGCCTTCTCCTTCTCAGTTCTGGAGGGGTCAGGTAGACACCCAGAGCTAAAGGAGCAGGGTGCCACCCTTCAGAGCTGAGGGAGTGTGACTGCCACACTAGTGGACCTAGAGGGTAGAGCATGAAACCAAAGAGAATTATTCTTGAGCCTGAAAACCTAATGACATTTGCCTGCTAGGTTTCAGATTTGCTTGGAACCTGTGATCCCTCTCTAGTTTTCAATTTCTTCGTTTTAGAATGGGAATGTCAATCTTATGCCTGTCCCACTATTGTATTTTGGAAGTAGATAATTTGTCTGGTTTCACAGGTTCACAACTGGAGAGGAATTTTGCCTCAGGCTGAATCAAACCTGGATTCTCATCCATATCTGATTTAGATTATATTTAGATAAGACAGGACTTAGAGGTGATATAGAAATGATTTAAGACTTTTGTGGCTGTTGGGATAAGATGAATGCAATTTGCATGTGTTTAGGATATGAATTTGATGGGTTCAGAGGCAAAGCATTATGGGTTGAATTGTGTAGCCTCTAAATTTATATGCTGAAATCCTAGTACCCAGTAAGGAGAATGTGACTGTATTTTGGAGTTGTTTAAAGAGATAATTAAGTAAAAATGAAGTTATATAGGTAGACCTTGATTTGATATGATCTTTATAAAAAGAGATTAAGACACACGGAGAAGATAGCCATCTACAAGCCAAGTTGAAAGGCCTGAGAAGAAATCAAACC
Organism: Macroglossus sobrinus; assembly: GCA_004027375.1. Taxonomy (NCBI): domain Eukaryota; kingdom Metazoa; phylum Chordata; class Mammalia; order Chiroptera; family Pteropodidae; genus Macroglossus; species Macroglossus sobrinus. The sequence continues at coordinate 86,435 of PVKZ01004021.1, forward strand.
TGCTGACATCTTGATCTCTGACTTCTATCCTCCAGAATTGTGATAAAATAAGTTTTTGTTGTTTAGACCTCTAGTCTGCAGTACTTAGTTATGGCAGCCTTAGCAAACTAATACAGTCCCCTAGGACCTTCCAAGGGACCCATTTTAGTAAGGTTCTCTGAAGCTTAAGTCTCATTAGCTTCACGATATATCCATCTCTGTCTTTACCACATAATTTATCAGTTAATTTGGTTCTATCTTATATCATTGATTAATTAGTCGATCCATTGACAGTGTTCTGAGTCTTCAACATCCTCCCAACTCTTGTTTTGCCCCTCTTACATTCCAAGATAGAATTGAGCACAATAGGTATCTAATAAATAACTTGTATTGATTTGTTCACCACATCCACATGGAATCTCACCTAAAGTTCTTAAAGGTTTAATAAACAGAACATTTGCTATCTCCTTAAGATTGACTTCTTCTCTGTGAAGTCATAGCTATTATTGCAAGTACAGATTTTCACAAATCTTTGTTGAAAGGGTAATTTTAGTATACTAGTAAGTACTATCAGGCTAAAATTATGATATATGAAAAGCAACATACCAGGTATTAATTAAATATTTATTAATAACTACAAATGTGAAAACAAACTTGTATCTAGAAAACATGAAAGGAAAACTTTAATAAGTGATCAAATGATTGTGGAGACTCATTACCTTCATGTCTGAGACCAGGGCCTACCCAAATTAATACATTGTTACTACAATTGCCCAAGAGTGTACCTTAAAATAGGTACCTATTGTACCTATTTCACCCTATTCTTGATTAAAATCTGAAAAGTATTTTTATATATGAATATATATTCCAGTTTTACTTTTTCATATTGTACAATTCTGGTGTGTGTAAATACAGATTAAATTTAGAAAGTAAACTAATACCTGTTTAAATCTAAGAGGAACTACAAACATAAGTTCTGTTCATTTATAATGTATTACTGTAAATTCTGTCCTTTTTATTGATAGATTCTTAAAATTGACTTGATTTCTATTTGCTATTCTTAAAAATTACTATTGATTTAATTATTTTCCTGGTTAATAATTTAATAATCTTTACTCTAATAATTCATTTTTAAAAATCCAGGGCTGAAAAACATAATTATTATATTTTCATAATGATTTATTTGATACTACTGATCATTTCCTAGGTATTATCTTGAAAGTGGAGTTTAGGATATCTGAATCCATACTCCGACTTCTGACTTCTCAAGGTAAGCCCCAGAGAGACTTTCCTACAGGTTAATTAATTAATTAATTAAATACCACAACTGAGCAAGCCAGTCTATTTCTTCTGAAACTGAACCTTTGTTTTACCTGTCCAACATATAGAGAAAATACTAGACATAATCCTAGTGAAAAAATAACAAAATGCATGCATTTCTCATTTGGAAGGAAGAATAAAATATTAAATAAGTCCTATATGTCTAAGGCATTACAATGAAAGAAAAATTATAACTAAGTATTATAATGCAAGAAAAAAGCTGGCAGACTGTAATTTTAAAAGTTATAAAGTAGACAGCCATAAAAAGAGATGAAACACTGCCATTTGTGACAATATGGATAGAACTCGAGATAATCATGCTAAGTGAAATAAGCCAGACAGAAAAGGTTGAAAATCATATGATATCACCTATATGTGGGATATAAAACCTAAAAGCAACAAAAGAGCAGGAAAAACAAACAGAGACTCATGAACATGAACTATAGACTAGTGGTTACCAGAGGACTATCGATTAGTGGTTACTAGTGGTGTGGGGGAGAAGAGTGGAGACAGAGGAGTAAAGGGGGTCTAATATAAAGGGGTAGGAGTAGGGTGAAGTGGGTGAAGGAGATCAAATATATAGTAGCTGAGGGAAACTGGACTTTGGGTAGTGAACACATAGTAGAATATACAGACATCAAATGATAATGTATACTTGAAAATTATATGATTGTATTAACCAATGTTACCCCAATAAACTTAATTTAAAAAGTTATGAAGTAGAATGAAATGAAGATATTTTAGTCAATGAGAAGCAAATTGTTTAAGGTATATCTATGCAAATCTTGTTTCCTTTTCAGTCATGGGTCAATGTTTTGTGTGTGATAAAATATCAAAGTTTGGTGGGTATCTCAACAAAATAGTTATATTACTAAGTTTTGCTTGCTTATTTATCCAACACATTGCTGTAGATGGTTTCAGCTGATAACTGTACCAAGCAAAAAATCTTGCTTGTTTTTAACCTGCCTCGCTAAAGTCTAAATATGTGTTTTGTAAAGAGATTCTGCCTTGATAATCATCATCAATATACAAAAGGGTAGAAAATAAGTATATTTTCTAAGTTAGGTTCCATGATGTCAAATGCTGAAATAATAGAGTCATTAGACCAAAAAAATATATGAATGTTGTAATTGTTCTTATTTGTGGTAATTGATGAAGTTTTCACTAAATAAATGTTTTCTAACTATAAAAATAATATATGCTCATTGTAGAAAATTGGAAAATAAGAGAAGTTCAAAGTAATACTCTGTATGTAACTGTATCTCACTTTCTTTTTTTCTCACACATTACGTATCTTATGTATTTTCCATGTATTTTATAATTCTTTGTAAACATTTACAGTTTTATTTTGATGGTAACTTATAATAAAGTAATAAGTAAAAGGTGGTACTTAGAAAAATATTAGACATATTTAATAGTAAATATACTATGTCAAGAAAGAATATATGTAACCAGAGATTTATTTGTTGTTTATTGAACAAACTACATTTTTAAATAATTATCTTTTCTAATGTTTTTCATTTGTTTGAATTCTCACTTATGGACATGAATACCTGTGTCTGTGAATAAAATGTGTATAAAGCATAAAATTAAAGCATATTATTAGTACATTCTCAGAAATATTTTAGCTGTGGTAGTAGTAGAAGGAGATTTTTAATTTGGACTTTCTTTAATTGATAATTATAGTTTCTAGTTAAATTGATACAAACATAAAATAATTCAAATACTCAGCCATATGGCTTTTTAGCACCTTAAATTATGTTTTTCCTAATTAAAGAACCCATTAAGCTAAAGTTTCAGGTAACATATATTCTCAGCACTTCACTGAACTTAGGTCAGTTGCTTGGTTTTATTTTAAGCAGTGTCTTTTCTGAGATTTTCCAGACCATTTTTTCAAATGTTATGGAAAAGACTATAATAAATTAGTGAACTGTCTGTCCATGAACCTGTACAAAGTCTTTACCTCTTTTCTCTTGACGTGGTTTTTTTTAGAATAGAGAATAGTGAGAATCTTGAGATTATTTTTAACTATTTCTAAAGAGAAAGAAAGAACAGGTGGGTTAAAGATAGAAAGAATTTTGACTTATGAAAGTGACTAAATCTTTCTAAATCCATAAATAGTATCCAGTCTTTCAGTTGTTCAATTCTTAAAATTTAAATGTTTTTGGCTATAAAAAGATTGCATCTGATAATTTTGAAGTATGCTTTCAGTTATGCATTTTTTCTTTTATTTTTACATGTCTTAACACTGAGAATGTCATTTTGGATTGTGAAACTTTTCTATATTTATTTTATTTGAAACTAGAGTGCAACCGAGTCTGAGGCTTGTGCTCCTTGCACCACTCAGTCAGTAGACTGACACAGAAGTTGGGCTATTTAAAATAAGCATTTATTGTCAGAGCCCCCGTGATCTGAAGGCAGCAGGTTAACACCTTCAAAAATTGCCTTCCCTTTCTCAGTCAGGCTTGGAGTATTTAAAGGAAAATCTGGGCATTATTCTAGGGGTTACCTGAAGATTGAGTGGGGTGTTTAGCTTCACAAAGTCTTCCAGCCTCCCTTCTGGCTACACAGTCTTTCTTGTGTCGTCAGCAACCCAGGAAAAAAGTCAAAAACAGTCTGCAAAGAATGCTAGGCCATAAAGATTGTGACATTAGTCATGAGTTTTAAGGCAATTTTCTAAGGCAGGAGACATTTCAAGATTTGAGTCAGGCTAGGAGCAATGTATTGTCTAATTAATGACTGCAGAAACCAGGGGAAGTTGGAGCTGAAGATATTGTGAAGCCTATAATATGAGGTTCTTATTTCAAGCCCCACTTATACCATGGGCTATTAGGAAAAGATTTTAGTGAAATGAGAGCTAATAATAACTTTACTTTGACCTTAATTATTTTTTTTTTACTTTTTATTAGCTAATCATAATTGTGTGCCCTTTAAATGAAAACATGAATGACACGTTGTTTTCAATTAAGAGTAAAAACCTTCTTTGAGCTTTTGACGTTTTTATGAGATGAATTTATATTTCCAAACTAACGTAATTCTCTATACTCATTAATGTTCAACTTTGCAGCTTTAATGAGGGAAAAAATACAGGAGAAATGTAATGTCGTCTGCTTATCTAAGGCATTGGTAACTTTTGCTAGTACAAATAGACCAAAATGCTTTTGAATAATAATAGTCAACATTAATTAAAAGTACTTGTTTTATGCCAGACACTGTTCTTTGTGCCAAATATGTATTAGCTCATTTAATACTCAAAACAACCTTTTGAGGTAGGAACTTGAATAATGAACACAAATAAATATGCTTAATCTATTTTTAGGTTTAGCTTTTATTTGTTCCATTGTTCTATGTTACCTTTAAAATTAAACTCTGAAAATGATGTTTAAAACAAATATTTAATGACATAGAAAAGTGTATTTGATTTAATGCTTAAACTCTATGTACAGTGTTATATTAGCTCAGTTTTATATAGATGTATATTTACATATATAGATAAATTAAATTCACCAAATATTCATAATGTTCCCTATAGATAGTGGAATTTCAGGTGATTTTCCTCTTCTTTTTTATATGCTCTGTATAATAACCAAGCAGCACCAACAACTTAGCCTGACAATAGAATATTAACAAAAATCACATGAAGGATGTGGGCTGGACTGATAGAAAAATGTGTACTGTATTAGTTATTAATGCTTCGAAGCAGAAGGACCAAGCTAAAAGAATTATTGATCCAGTTTCAGACGACATTCTTATGATCTGGGAGCTATATCTAATTCAAGGTAAAATGTGTAGGAGACAACCCAAGCATTTTCCTTTGTTCTAATGAGCCAAATGATCCATTTCCACTCTTCCAAAATTAGATTGAAGTATCAAATGCTAAGGATACAAAAATAAAATCCAACAGCACTTTTGTAGGGTTTGAATAACTTCTTTTTACATTTTACTTTATTATTAGTTACTTTATTATTAATTTGTCCTGTGTAAAGCCAAAGAGGCCCATTTAATTCTGATCCATGTTTAAAAGGAAGGAGTTTAATGAAGAGTCAGGAATGTGAAAAAGGTTATTACATCTTTATGAAAAATGTGTATATTCACTAAAAATATTAATTTGAAAATAAAATCATATATAGCAAAGACAATATATTTAAGTTGATATAAAAAAACTACCTAAACCAGTGTTTCTCAAAGTATAATTTCATAGATCATGCGTATCAGGATCATCTATGGTATTTGTTAAAAATGTACACTCCTGCATCCTCCTCCCAAACTAACTGAATCAAAATCTCGGAGTGGGGATCATGATATATGAATTTTCATCAAGTTTTCTAAATGGTGCTAAAGCACACTAAAGTTTAACCATTGCTGTCCCACGGGCAACATTTAGTCTCTAACAATGAGATACTGTTTATGTTCACAGTACAAAACCATAATGGACAATACAGTTGTATTGCAAAATTAAAATTAAGAACCCAGTTGCCTCTGAAGAACACAGTACTAAGTAAAAATGTCTTCCTTTATGCCTTTTATGGTAACCTAGACTAATATATCTAAAATTTGGTTGATTCTTAGAATTTCCTGAGAAGTTCCTAAAAGCACAAATTCTCTGGCTTCATATCACACTTACTGAATCAGACTCTTTGGGGACAGGATCACAGGATCCAGAAATCTGTCTAATTTCTTAAACTTTCCAGGAAATTTTGATGATTACCTATGTTTGGAAACCACCAATCTAGACTACGTGATAAGCCAAAGATTTCATTCTGAACTAGTTTTCTTCTCTGTATAGAAGTTCATCTTTCTATGGCCCTGAGTCTCCTGTAGAATGAAATTGGGTGTGTTTTGTTTTGTTTTGTTTTGTTTAGGAAATTGATTAAATTGATTAAAGTGGCATCTTGTAGAAACTTGCTCATGGGTGCAGTAGTGTATCATCTTCACTGACAACAATTTCTAACTGCATTGTTCAAATAAACTGTGGTACATTGATTTGAATAAACATTAGCAGCCAATATGAGTGAGCTACTGGGGGTAGCTTATATGTGCATAAGACCAAAGGATTTAAAAAAATAACTTTTAATTAAATTTATTTTCATTCTCATTGAGCGGTGGGACTAAGGCTCATAAACCTTAATTATAATAAAAAGTTCTGTGATTTTTTTTTACTAATAAGTGATATGAAAAATGGCAGTTCCTTCAAAGCAGGGAAATACAAAAATCATTATACAAGAAACCTTTTAATTAATATGTTTAACCTCTCTCTGGTTTCTTAAGGTTTGAAAAAAATCTTTCACATGCATTGTTTTATTTTATTTGATCCTCAGAGCAATTGTATGAGATGGGAATGTCTAATATTAGCTTTCTAATTTTTGGATGCTTAAGTTAAGGTCTAAATATTAGATAATTTGTGTAAGTTCTCCCAGAGCTAGAACTATCATAGAACCTAGCCCAGAAACCAAGTCTTCTATTTCTTAGTGTTTCTCACTCCACTGCATGATACTACCTCCTTTATTAAAATCCATATAAGTCGGCAAAACTGGACAGATAAACTTTTCTTTTGGAGGAAAGAAAAATAAAAAAAGATGTCTTTGACAAGAGTTTTTTTTTTTTTTAATTCCACCCTTACTGAATGTTCCTTTATTAGAAAAACTCATTTTCAGAAGAGTTTCTTTTATCCAGCCCACCTTGCAAATTAATCAGTCACCTAAGCTACAAATCAAACTGCATAGCAGTTCCAAACTGGTGCATTCATACTATAAAAATAAGATAATAACCTTTATTGATAAACAAAGTTTTATTCCCTAATACATTACTTCATAAAAACATAAAACATAAAAATAAAAAATTCTGTGTAAAACAGCTCCAGTTATTCTCATTAAGGGACAGCTAACAAAAAGAAACAAAACTGTTATGACTGTATTAAGCACATGATTATAAGGAGAAAATATGTCAGCAGTCAAGATGGAAATTTTAAGGATAAAAGAAGATTGTAGAGATGTTATTAAATAAGAAATTGAAAAGTTAGACAATAATGGCCTCATCAAGATATTATTTAGCTTACTGCAAAAAAAAAAAAACAAATAATAAACAAACCAAAAAATGAGGGCATTTTGAAAAAGAACTTATGTCAGAATAGTGATGTAGAAATAAAAGTAATTATTTTTACTTTGGAAGATAACCCTTTAGACTCTGCCTGCTTTGTGACATAGCAGTGACACCAAATACTCAGTGTCAACCTTTCCAATCCAACAGGAAACCTCTTGATATCATGTGAAATAGCACATTGACAAGAATTAGAGATGTTTGTTTAGTTCAAATTGAGAACTTATACTGAACCTTAGAAAATCATCTCAGTTGCTGAAGAACCAAGTACTTTGTTTCATTCTGTAACTGTCATTTCTTAGCTCATGGTTGCATAGTAAAGGTTTTAAAATAGAGGAGCCAAATATTAACTAAAAAGTATAAACTGTTTTTTAACCTTATCAGCAAATATTTTCTTGGTCAAAGCTGACTTTATCCAAACCAGATTTATGTACAGTATTTATGTGTGCCTAGAGGGTAATAAGCACTAAAAACCCAATTAATAAATTAAATATATTTGGCCATATTCTCTCTTGTGCTCAGCTTATCTTTCTCTGGGAAATGAGCAAGATGGATGAGGAGGTGCATTAATGTTTTTAGGCTACTTATTGCATAACTACCAGAAGAGGTTAGTGCCTTAGTGGGCTCCCTAAACCTCTAACTTCTCCCTAAGGAGAAACTTACTGGGGATATTAAGCACCCAATTACATAAAAAGCTTGATGGAGTGCTAAAGGTAAAAAGGAAGTATTATTTTAGATCTGGAAGGGATGAAGTCAGCATGATTTAACTTTTAACCGAGCTGGAAAAAAGTGCTCCAGAAACTGCAATGGGCTATGTTTCCCAGAGGAAGAAACAGGAGTTAAGTTATCTGGAAAAATGGAGTGTTCCTATTTTCTCACATAGTAATAATTATTTAATAGCCCAGAAAGGATGATTCTCCTTTGCTCTGTCATATGATTATATAAAAAAAAAGATCAAATATATAACAGGATACTAAATAATGACCTGGGAAGATAGATGATGATTGATGATAGATGATAGATAGATAGATAGATAGATAGATAGATAGATAGATAGATAGATAGATAGATAATAGATAGATAGAGATATATAGATACAAAAACATATAGATATATAGAGATGTATAGAGCTATATACACACATATATATACTCCCAGATCAGTGTGTGATATCCTTGTTATATTTTATTTTTCTTATATTTTTTATATTTATAGCATTGTCATCTAATTGTTTTAAAATAGAAGTATTATGCTTTTCAAGTGAATTTTATTGTTGTTCTTTTGTTATACTCTTATTAAAATAACAGTATTTTTCCTATTTAGAAAAACAGGCAAGGAAAACAAAAAATAACTTTCCAAATTCTACTACCTGGAAACAACCACAACTAACTTTTAGTGTCCTTCATTCACTTATCAGTATAGCTAGAACTATTTTATGTTAAAAATGTAAGTTTTTGTATTGAGAAATTGATTAATCATTTCTTTTTACTTCAGTAAATCAAATGGTTTTACATGTTATCCCTCTCTCACATACAAAAATTATCTCTCTTCTTTGATATATATAAAGATTTGTTCATATAAATGTTTAAGTGAATATTAAAGTATATTTATCATTCTGTTATTTTAAATCTTAAATGTGTATTTAATCTGGTATTTGAATATTTTAAAAATTTTATTAATAGATGGATAATTTCTAGGACAGATCCATCTTATCTGAAATACAATAATACTGTTCTAAGAGTGTCTTTCACAAGAGTCAGGATTCAGTATGCAATCTTGAATAAACTTTGAATTAGAGTTTTATCATGTATATTTAAAGAATTGAGTCTCTTGATTAAAATAAGAGAAGGAAGGAAGGAAGGAAGGAAGGAAGGAAGGAAGGAAGGAAGGAAGGAAGGAAGGAGAGAGAAAGAGAGGAAGATTAAGGGAAGAAAAAAAGAGGGAAAGAAAAGGAGCAGTATATTTTTCATCTCTAACATGAAGAAATCCTTATTATTTAGAATTTATACTAATACATCTGTGGAAAAATATAATCTGGCTGATTTACTATGTAAAAAGATTGTAAGAATTAGGCATAACACATCAGAAGTGGGGCATCTGACTAAAATTTGAAAAAGATACTCAAATGAAAATGAGTGAATATTTTAAATTAAAAGTAGAAAAATAATGAAGGCATTTATATTTCATGGAAAAATGCACTTAAAAGTTTTGTATTCTATTCATGCATGCATATATATATATATATATATATATATATATATATATTTACTAAGTAAAAAAATAAATTCAATGGAACCTATTCTTTTACTTAGATATGAAGAAATGATATAAGGAAGTAACTCTCAAATGAGTTAATGGAAGAGTAAGCCATTTAGCATTTTACAATTCTCTTCATTCATTCATTCCACTTCCCATATGAATATTCCCCAAACCTCAGAACCAGAATCTATAGTTACAAACTACAGTAGCATGCACTTTCCAGGAAAGTGCTATGTGTTAGTGCTTTGTGTATCTCGATATGTTTATCTTAGAGATTTTGGGAAATCTAAAATGCATTATGGTTATCTTTTTTGAAATACTCACATTAAAAACATCATTTTATGACAATACTTGCAGTGCACTCTCTTCAGTGATAGACCACACTCTTCTACATAGTATTTTGCAGGGCTTTTACTGGCAAATAATTTCTCACTGCTTTCATGTTTCAGATATTAGTTTATAGGAAATTCATACTTCCTTAGAAAGTCATGGGGATGGTTAGTATACATTTGTTCAAATAATTTTAAGATTAAATATGCATGCATGATATACAGGAAGCTAATTGTGTTGCATACAAAACACTGTTCCAAGTTGCATGGTGGTTCAGGGATATGAGAAAGTAGCTAATGAAAACATTTATAAAGTCAAAATGTCAAGTGAACCCTCAGGATTCTATTATAGATCATTTGCATGGCAAAGCAAATGGAAACATTTAGACAACATTTAGATACATCAGTAATCAAAAATTCTAACACTGTTTCACTATGTATCAGTAGCACAAAATAATAGATCCTTAGAAACTCCTGATAAAGATAAAAATCAGTGATGCAGAATTAGGGAGCGGGAAGAGATCTAAAGAAGTTAGCATGTCTAGCCTTAGGCTCTTAAAATAAATTGTATTCATTTGAGACAAAACTTTTGCACCATAATCCTCATCAGAAGCATTAACATCTCATCATCTGGAAATTCTTAATTCAGAATTTCTGATGATCAAAATGGATTTGGGACTGAAGTTTGTTTTTATAATTACTGTGAGAAAAAAGAATTTTCTATATAATTAAGGGTTTGAAATAGCAGAAGAAATATTTGGTTTCATAAGCAAGCACACTTTTGAAGCCCTCCTTAAAACTCACTTTAATTGTTTTTATTTACCTTATAATGGCACTATGGAAAACTTAAGGTGGGAATACAAAAGCAGAAAGAGAAAAATAAAAATAAAAATTATCCATAATCCAATAACTTAGAGATACCCACAACTAATATTTTAAACAGCAGAAATTGGCAAACTTTATCTGTAAAGAGCCAGATAATAAATATTTTAGTCTTTGTGAGAAGAATAAATTCTCTTATTATATATTTTGTTTTGTTTTGTTTGTTTTTAACAATTTTTTTAAAATGTAAAAACCATTCAGAGCTCAAAGTTCATATAGAAATAGACCCTGGACTGGACTTGGCCCATGGGCTGCAGTTTGCCAAATTCTTTTTAGTGTATATCCCTAATCATCATTTTTCTTTTAAAGATTATTATTTTATATATAAAATATCTCAAATTGTCAAAAATAATAGTCATCCCTCGGTATCCCCAGGGATACCTAGTAATTAGATACAAAAATCCGCAAATGCTCAGGTCCCTTGTATAAAATGGCGTAGTGTTTGCATATAATCTATACACATTTTCCTGTGTACTTTAAATCATCTCTAGGTTACTTATAATACCTAATACAATGTAAATAGTTATTATACTGTATTGTTTAAGGAATAAAGACAAGAAAAAAGTCTGTTTATATTCATTACAGATGCAACTATTACAGACTTAACTACATAGTATACATCAGCAACAACATAGCATTTTTTAAGAATATTTTCCATACATGGTTCATTGAATCTGTGAATATGGAACCCAAGGATATGGAAGGCTGACTTTATTTACAATGTTAATATTTTTTACATTACCAATTTTTAGTATGAAATTTTGCCATATTTTATTTGAAATTTTTCTTCAGAAAGAACTCAATATTACAGGTCCATCTATTATCACTGGGGTGATGTGAAATCCAGCATTGCTTCAATGACATGGGGGAAGGGTCTTTGTTTTTTTTCTGCCAAGCAGCAATTATAGGTCAGAGAGATTTAGAAAAAGTAAATTTACTGAAAAGATATTTCAGGAGACAGGCCATGCTAAGGAAGGTTGCAACCCTGTGGATTTTGGGAGGTGAAAAGATAAAAGATAAAGTATGCTCCAAGGGAGGAGTAGTTTTTCAGTAGAGAGAGCTATAAAAACACAGAAGTGAGAAGGTCTGTTTTTATCTGGGTTGTGAATAGAGGTCCTAGATGATCCCTATGTGAAGTCACCTTGACTGACTGTTAGGTGCTATATAACTTTGCCTACTGTGCATGTGCTTACCCAGAATTCATATTTTTATAATTAGATTCATGAACTTCTGGGAATAGGCATGATATTATAATGATGGTATAATGAGACTGAGGTTATGGGCAGGTTGTGGTAGTACTTTCTGTGCACACATTTGTAGCTGTTTAAGCCAGCAGCTTTTATGGCCTTTGTGCTGTAGGATTTCAATTAATCTATAACCCTAAAGAGGGTGGTGTTTGGGGAGGTCCTTAAGGAAGGTTTTCAAGTAAGGTTTCTATGGTTACAGAGCTGGGCCTTCACTCCTCTCACTCATGCTTGTCTAACTACCTAACACTTCTAAAGCCTGATCCCTTTTCCAGCAACCAACTTGTAGAGATTTCATTATCCTGAAGTTATGAATATATTATTTCTGCACATGATTTTAGGCCCTTATTATTTATATATGTACTTGAAGTGAAATATTTGTGATTTTTTTAAATATACATGAAATAATTGTATTATATGTACCCTGTTTTTTTCCACTCAACATTATGTTTTTGAATTGTCTCCAAGTGTTTCCTCCCTGATTAAATTTCCTTGATAATGCTATGCGCATAAGTTGTTATAAGTTATTCTAACTTATTTTAGAGTGCTTGTATTTTGCAATACTCTTAACAATTAGTCTGTGTTACTAAACGCATTAACTTTATACCTTATATTATTGTGACCGGAATAACCAGACTCAACCTGAGTGCTCTGGTATTAGAGGCAGTTTATTAGCCAGCGACTGTCCTTCCAAAGGAGCAGCCCCGAAACATAAAGGTCCAAGGGTTTTAATCCCTAAATCCTATAAATCATTTTGTCTAAATAACAAAGGTCTATTTCTTCTATTCACTATCTGTCAACCTAAAGGTGGGTTGTGAAAGCGGGGGTACAGAAGCTGAAAGCGTACTGTTAAAATGTTAGGTTCCCATGGGTAACTGTTGGGGCCCCAGGGGTAAGAGTCAGACAATAACTTTTCAAGCAAGCAGGTGTCCAGAAGTGAGGCATGACGATTAGCACATAGGCTCTTAACCTTAACCCATTACTACATCTTTGTGACCTTTTCAGTAGTACGTCATCACAATATCATAGTTTAGAGCTGAGGGGACCAGTCCAAATCATGCATATTAAAAATGAGTAAATTGTTGAGAGCCATTCTTGCTGAATGCCATACAGACAGGGTTAACATTGCCTGCAAGCTAGAAATGTGCAGGGCAGGTGAGCTCATTAATGGATAAACTTGTTACTGAAGGAGGAAGATTGGCTTAATGGATAAGCTTGTTACTGAAATTGTTTGCATATCTGTGGGTGTTGCTTCTCATGCACATCCTAGGGTATAAATATACTGTTCTTAATAAACTTGGGACGCAGTATTCACTGTTAGCCCTCCCAACTCTCTCTCTCTCTCTCTCTCTCTCTCTCTCTCTCTCTCTCTCTCTCTCTCTCTCTCTTTCTTTTTCTTAGTCCTCACTGGCTGGCTCTGGCAATAAATAGGTTAATAAGAATAAACGATACGTACAAAATCACACAGCAAGTTACTATCATATTCAGAACTAGAACCCAGTTTCCGTGCTTGACTCTTCTTAAAACTGAAAAAGTTATTGCAATCCATGTGCTCCCAGGACATACTAACCTTGCATCATAATCAGAACACAATAACAATAACAAACCATTTCTTTGGCCTTGCTGGCCCTTGTAGAATTACTAGAACACCTGCTCACTTCAAATGCTTCAATTCAGTGAATCCTTGAGGAATATCTCACATGAATTTGAACATGTATATTGCTTGATTATTACATGGTGTTAACTATGTGTCTTTTGGATGCCCTCCAGATCACAGTCCTCTAGAGGAGATAACCTTGAATATGTTCTGCCATTTTCTTCCTCTGACTGAGATAATTGATAGTTCTCACTTGCCATTACAAGTGTTCTTTATGCAGTCTATAGGCTCATTTGGTATGTTGTTCAAAGTGCTTTGCACACGCTGTATTCTAAAAGTGACCACAAATGAAGAACATGTCTATCACATTATTTCTTCAATCTAAGTCTTATAGAGATTTAGAGAGGTAGATAGATATTTAATAATTTATTGTGGATCCTCTCCTTAGGACTCTGGCAGAAGAACATGAGGATTGGACAATGAGATAATGAAAGTTATTACCATACTGAACTAAAACAGGGGCCACTTCCCTGACACCTAAGACAGTCTAATAAACTGATGCTGGGTCACAGTGAAGGAAAAGATTTATCATAAAGCACTGTGCAAAGGAGAACCAGCAGCTTGCACTGGAAAAACCCGAACTCCCCCGTCTGCTTATTGGCAATTGATTTTAAAGGGTGAAATTGGGGGTAAGGGTTTTTAATGTGTGATCAGCTCGTGGGTACCTTCTGATTGGTAGGAACCAGAGTTATAGAGTATTTTAGGATTTCTGGTCGTTATCAATCCTCTGACACCATCTAGTCTGGGGTTTATGTGACTGGTCATCAGTTTTTATCTTGTAGGGGTTCAGGTTTCTGGCAAACAACTCAAGGCATATGTCAATATGTGATCTGTGATTCTAGAAGGGGAGCTAGTGCCTCTGAGACTCTGTTTTATGTCTAAGAAAGTTAACTTAGGTGAAGGTAAGGAAAAGGGACTCAGGTTTGGTTTCTTGAAAGTGAGAAGCTAGTGAGGTGGTAGGGCAGGAGGCTTTGGGGGAAGGGATTCTGGCTCAATTTCAAAGTGATAAAATCACTCTACCCATATTACACTGACCGTTGTCCCTTGGACAAGGCTTACTTGTCACAATTTTCTCTTTGCTAATGATAAGACCCATCCCCACTCCCAATTCAGGAGGCTCAATGACCCTTAATGAAAATAGTTTCCTCACCAATCTATTTCACCAATACTTCAGATATGCTCAAAAAGTACAGATCCTAGGGCGATCAGTCTATTTTTCAAAATAAGATTTTCTGGTACATTACATTTTTAAATTGTATAGATTTATTTTTTTTTTTTAATTTAGTCCAGTCTTTCCTACATCTTTCTTATTCTGGTATTAAAGATTTATAAGATTACATTTTCTTTCTCAAATCCATGCACTACATTCTTTTCCCCCCTTCTGGCTTTACTGAAATAAAATTTATATATAACTTTGTGTAAATTTAAGATATATAATGGGATGATTTGATAGATGCATATTTGCAAGATGTTTGCCACAATAAGGTTAGTTACATGTCCTTCACCTCATGCAATTACCATCTTGTTGTGGTGGTTGTGGTGGTGACAAAAATATTAAAGCTTTACTCTTACAGCAACTTTCAAGTATACAATACAGCATTACTGACTATAGTCATCATGTTGTACATTACATCCCCAGGATTTATTCATCTTACACCTGGAAGTTTGTAAATTTTGATCAATGTCTCTCCATTTTCCCTACACCTCAGCTCCTGACAACCACCATTTTACTCTCTGTTTCTATGAGTTTGTTTTTAGATTGCATATATAAATAAAGTTATACAGCATTTGTCTTTCTCTGTCTGACTTATTTCACTTGGAATAATGCTCTCAAGGTCCATCCATGTTGTCATAAATAGCAAAATTCCCTTCTTTTATATGGCTAAATAATATATTACATTTTCTCTGTCCATTCATCCGTCCATGAAAGTGTAGCTATCTCTTCAAGATAGTGATTTTATTTTTTTCAGATATACATCTAGAAGTGGATGTCCTGTTCATTTGTTGCTTTTAGGTCTACATCCCACATATAAGTGATATCATGTGATTTTTTACTTTATCTGTCTGACTTATTTCACTTAACATGATTATCTCAAGACCCCTTCATGTTTTCACAAAGGGCAGTAATTCATCTCTTCTTATATCTGAGTAACGTTCCATTGTATATATGTACTACAGCTTTTTTAACCAATCATCTACTGTAGGACACTTCAATAGCTTCCATGTCCTGCCCACTGTGAATAATGCAGCTATGAACAGTGTGCAAATATCTTTTCAGATATGAATTAAAGTCTTTGGGTAAATACCCAGTAGAAGGATTGCTGGATCATATGGTACATCAATTCTTAGTTTTTGAGGAATTTCTATACTATTTTCCACAGTGCCTGTACCAATTTGCAGTCCCATCAACAGTGGATGAGGGTTCCTTTATCTCCATATTCTCTCCAACATTTGTTATTATGTGTCCTGTTGATTGTAGCTATTCTAACAGGTGTGAGATGATATCTTGTTGTGGTTTTGATTTGCATTTCCCTAATAGCTAGTGATGCTGAGCATCTTTTCAAATATTTGTTGGCCATTTATATGTCTTCTAACTCCTTGCATACTTTTAAAAGTAGAAAAGTTGGTGTAGTACAAGTAGATAGAGGGGCCAAACAATTAGCCTTCTTGGAATATTCTGCCTTGTTTCTTAACAGATGACTAAGACTCCCCCAACACCAGTGGATTCCTGAAACATAGGACAGTACTAAACCCTATATGTGCTATATTGCTCCTATACATATATAATTTTCACTTAAAAAAAGCACTTTACACCATTCTTGCATTTGGGGACCATTATTAATTAAAATAAGGGTTACTGGAACACAAGCACCATGATACCATAATAGTAAATCTGATAACCAAGATGACTACTAAGTGATAAATGGTCAGGGGACATACACAACTTGGATAAGTCAGACAAACGGATGATTCACGTCCTGCACTGGACAAAGCAGGTCAGCAGGAGATTTTATCGCACTACTCAGAACAGTGCACAATTAAAAATGTATGAATTGTTTATTTCTGAGGTATTCCATTTAATATTTCCAGACTGTGATTGACCACAAGTAACTTAAACCATGGAAAGTGAAACCATGGATAAGGGGTGATGACTGTATAACTTTTATCAGATTCCTGAAGGAATATGTTACCTTCAAACCTTAACCATCATTGATTGACTGTCCATATATATCCAGTAACTTTTACTTGGCTTTCGAGATACAAAGTCATAGAATATTGATGATTATAGTATTTATAATGACTTACATAAAATCACACATTACTATCTTAAAAACAACTTTCAAACAAGATTCTATCCTTGGAGAGCTTATATTTCACTTAGGACAGGAAACATACACTTCAATTATTTAATAAATATTTATTAAATATCTATGTGGTTCTGTTTTAAGGGCTCGAGAAACATCAGTCAATAAAACAGATGTCTACTCTATAAGATCATTTCACATTCTGCATTTGACAAATGCAAAACATTAGTAAAGTTCAAAAACTATATATAGTCTTATGCAAAGTGAATAGCAAAATGTTTACAGGTTACAAAGAACTTCAAGTTAAAGCTCCTCTCTTTAAAAAGAACACTGTCATAATATATCAAAAATGCCCTGCCTTGTTCACCACTTCTTACTTTCAAATAATGTTAAGAAATCAAGTTTGAAACTTGCCTGGCCCTAAATCTTAGACTAACCTTAATACGTGCTACTATTTTTTTTTTTATTATAGACTTTCTCATTTAGGTTGATTATAGAAACATCTGTTCTATTTGAAGACCAAAGCCTAGAGGTGAAAGTAGTAACTATATATTTTTTTCCTGCCCTTTCCTAAATAATGTATTGTTTCATAGTGGTACATTCTTAGACCATGTGTATTATGGTCTATCTCTTCCTGTGTGGGTTTTGTGCCCTGCTGGCACTGTGCTTAATACAAGTGGTAAACAAAACAATATTATTTTTTTCTTTCTAATTAATCAGAATGTAGCAGTTTATTTTTAAGAGCACAAAAAATAGAAAGTACACCTTTATTTAAGTTGTGAATAATACCAAGAAAAAAAATATTAGCTGACAAAGCCTAAGAAATTTAAATGGTAATGTGTACTAAATTATGCAGATGAAAGAAATTTTACTTAAACATATTAATTATTCAATATGTAGTTTCTGTGTTCTTAAAATAAATTCATGCCTGAGAATGAAAAGCCAATATGGTAAAATATAAATATATTACTAAATATTCTTACCAATAGACTTTACATCTCTTAGTTTGGACTAGTTAGTCTGCCTAATGTAAGCTAGAGTACAGAAATGCCAATTTGTTCTTTTTATAGGTCATTTTGTAATCAGAAAGAAAATCTCTTTTCTCTTGTCACAGGCTACACCTTATTAGCCACTGGGCAAATGCATGTACATAGGGAAATGTGAGGGCGGAGCTCAAAACAGAGCATCCTCTTGTCTAGGAGAAAAACAACACTTCTAATAAATGAGCAACAAATGCCATTTTCAAATACGAAAGATTATGTATTGTCTTTAAGTCATACTCATGACTTTGAAATTACCAAAACTCTTATCATTTTTCTTCTTTCCATCCACCCATCTTCTACATATAATATGTATCCTTTTAGTCCTGATATCATTTCTGATATCATGGAAGATGTCAATCTTTTTTTTTTTTTTTTTGTAAGGGTCAGAATGTGTTCTGGTAAATCATAAAACTGATGTTCTGGGAAGAATTTATGTAATTGATGTTCTAACAGTTGCTTGTGCCTTTGTATATGTGAAGGGAGAGAAAATTTTCCCTTTACTAATTGTCTCTGCTTCTCCTTAAGTGCCAATTTCATTTAGTAGAACTATTTTTAAACTATTCTTTTGAAAATTATTTTTGTCATTCTTTATAATATCTAATTCTTATGGGGCTCATTATTCAGGTTCGCCAGTGCTGATTTCTGTGTCACACACACACACACACACACACACACACACACACACAATTTTCTCTTCCATTTTCTCATCCATAATATGTCCATACACTTTGTAATTATATATATATATATATATATATATATATATATATATATATATATATATATATAGTGTGACCAGAATAACCAGACTCAACCTGAGTGCTCTGATATTAGAGGCAGTTTATTAGCCAGCGGCTGTCCTTTCAAAAGAGCAGCCCCGAAACATAGAGATACAAGGGTTTTAAGCCAAAAATCTCATTCTTCATTCTGTCTAAATCACAAAGGTTTAATATTTCTTCTATTCTCTACCTGTCAACCTAAAGGTGGGTTGTGCAAGCGGGGGTACAGAAGCAGAAAGTATACTGTTAAAATGTTAGGTTCCCATGGGTAACTGTTAGGTTCCCATGGGCAACTGTTAGGTTCCCATGGGCAACTGTTAGGT
Source organism: Macroglossus sobrinus (assembly GCA_004027375.1). Taxonomy (NCBI): domain Eukaryota; kingdom Metazoa; phylum Chordata; class Mammalia; order Chiroptera; family Pteropodidae; genus Macroglossus; species Macroglossus sobrinus. Next base: position 105,651 of record PVKZ01004021.1, read on the forward strand.
TTCCAGGAGTAATAGTCAAACAATAACTTTTCAAGCAAGCAGGTGTCCAGAAGCGAGACATGGCGATTAGCACGTAGGCTCTTAACCTTAACCCATTACTACATCTTTGTGACCCT